>JARHVA010007019.1:0-200000 GCA_037957365.1 Torreya grandis
ATGAAATAAACCATTAGTTGTAACTTGAAGCACTAGTTATATAGAAACATAATTAAAATGTGGTAAATATATTATTATAAACACCTTGAAAATATTTTTTAAGCCACACCTCTCACTGTGTTACACTATATTCCTAAGACTACCTGTATAGGCCTGTGTGCATCAACTCTAAACCCTTTTAGCCTGGTTAGACCATTAGGTTTTCTCATCTAAATAATATTCCCATAATTTATTGGAGTCATTTATGGTCTTAAAGTAACATCTAAAAACTTTATCTTCCCTTTTTACTATTACCTTCATGTATTACTGATCTATCCTCTTTATTCTACATGTAGGTGGTAAAATCACTTCTTAACTATGTATGAAAGATGAGTCTCTTATTGTTTGGTATTAGTGACCTTAAATGGAGCTTTCCTGGTTATCATGTCTTGGTAAATAATTTCCTCCTTCATTAGACACTCTCCAAGAACTTAACTTTCCTATTAAATTGCCTTAGATCTTGTTAAACTCCTTGCACATGGTTATGTTCAAGTTACCTTCTCAAATTGCCCTTGATGTTAAGTGTATTAAAGAACTCTATCCATGTAGCAATGGATAATAATTTTTTATGTAAACACATACCATTTATCTTATTTTAAAACCACATCTATATGATAATGAAACTCTCTTTGAGCCCCCATAAAATAATCAAATCTCTTAGGTAGACCCGTCTAAATATCTTAATGTTCTTTTTACCCTTTATAACAATAGCTTCTTAATTCCCTCTTATTAATAATAGGGTTTTCATATTATAATTATCTCTCCAAAATCCTCTTGTGACTCCTAAACATATAACCCAAAGTATAACTCAACCCTCTTACTGTCAATAGACCTCTATCTCTTTAGTATGTAGGTACATGCCTAAATTGATTATGAGAGGTCTACCTATTGTATAGTGGATTGAGGGTGGGCGATGGTTGATGTAAAATATTAGGATGAATATTTGGAAAAAAAATAGAGAATTTATCAAATATGGGATTATGTATATCTTTTTATCAATCCCAAAACTCTTCACAAGTATTGGCAAAATAACTTCACATTACATACACAATAGTCATAGTCCTAAGATAGGATTATGAAGAGTTATTTTCTATAAGGAAGCTTATTTGAACATGAGAGGCATATAATATTAGGTACATTTAAAGGAACTATTACACAACCAATAACCACCATCAACCTACATTATCAAGCTTTGGACACCCTACAACATATGGAAATCTATTTACAATTTGAAAACATAGAGAACTAGAATGTTTTCCTTACTCCCACACCCTCACACATGTGATATGAGGATTAAAAATGTTATGTTAAGGTGGTTTATACCCCTAAAAGTCTCTCACATCTTCCATATCTCTGTCACCATGCCCAAGAAAAGATAAAATAAAGGAAATTGGTACTCTAAGTTATTGGAGAATGCATTGTGAGTACCTTAAATTATTAATGATTGTTAATAAATGAGAGAGAGTTAAATTGATAAAAAAAAAACCCTAAGATGGAATATATCTAAGGTCCCTTCCTTTGCACATAATTTTATATCTTGATATTCTCTCTCATGTATGTACCATCTACAAACCTGAAGGGATCTACTAAGATGTAAAGGAGATTGATGGAGTAAGAGGCTCAATTTTGATATTGTCTTGAACCTTCTTGACATGTATCTTCTCTTAACCACCTATCATGATCCCACCTACAACCTCTAGACCTCCCTTGTATGTAAATATTAGTACAAGTCTGTTCATCCTACAAAAATGGTTGAAAATACTTATTTTCATGAATTTTGTCCATTCTTTAAGATTTAAAATTATATTTTAGGGAAATAAGAGGGAAAATGCAAGTCAAAATTCATATTAAAACAAGTAATAACTTTTGAAGAGAAAAAAGGGGACATATTCCACACATGTGAGCTCTGTTGAATGCAAAACAATATTCTAGACTTATAAAGGGGACATTTTTAAAGCCTAAAATCATTTGACTAAAGTAATAACATGAATATGGGTGTGATTATATATTTTATTGATGATTTAGTGGCCATTTGAGGTCAAAAATTGTCATTTAAAGACCAAAACCTTCTTTTTAGATAATATACACATAGCTTCACAAAGGAGATTTTCCAATGAATATCATAAAGATTATGTTATAGTATTCTAAAAGGTTTCAATTTGGATTCAATTTATTTTGATCACACTTCAAATATTATATTCAATCCCATACCTTACATATACTAAATAAACTAGAGAATTTCATTGTGAGTATTTAGCTTTCACCTTCCACCATGCTTATTAAGGTACTCTAGATCATGAGACCAATTCAATCCTTGGAAAATAGTGTCCTGATGATACTCCAACATCATGAGGATAATTAACACAAGTTGAAATAGAGACATGATAATGATAAGACACTGGGACCTACTCACTATATATGATAGTCAGTTAACATTATGATGATTGAGCACATCACCTAAGGATACAAGACATATGGGAGATATGGTGATCATAAATAGACTCAATGACATGTCTAGGATTATTGAATGACTTCAAGAAGAAATTATGAGACATAATCATTCAATAGATAATCATGTAGAGAATTAAGTGGGTGCCCATGAAAAGTTTTTAGTTATAGGGGTTGGAATTAGACATTGGGAGGCCAAATTTCCAATAATAGAATAAGATGCATTGGTAGCATTAAAAAAACTAGTATCGTAAGAATCATTAGTATCATGAGATTCACTCATGAAACAGGTATGGGTGTGAGTATTTTGAATATCCCACTAAATGTTGAACTTTCTATATTTGTAGAAATACATAGCATGGAAGTAGAATTAGACATACATTATGATGTCATAGTGTGACAAGGAGATATGATAGAGGGGAAATGTGTGTATTAAAAGAAATTTTTTGCCCCAAATCCTTGGGAAATTCTAGGGGAAGGTGAATGGGGTTAACCTATATGAGGTTCCATCGTGAGGTTTTAAATGACTGTAGGATCCTTTCCTCTATGTTGAGGATTTTTATTCATGAAAAAGATCATTTCAGCCATGTAATCAAGGTCTTGCTCATCTTCTAGTGAAAAAATGGGTTAAATTTCATTAAAGAATAAGGAAGAGTCCCATAGCTGGTAGTGTGTATGGAAATATGGACATTTATTTTATCTCTGGTAGGTACCACAAGGTATGTTTTAGGAAACCTATTAGGATTAGTGAAACTCATCACGTTTTCTTGATTTAATTTTTTATTATCATCAAACAAAAAAATCATGATTAGGGAGGGAATATAAATGCTTATTAGAGATGACAATAAACTAACATGATGTTGGGTCGAACGAGCCAACATTGTTTTGTAATAAAATACATAGGATAAGCTATAAGAGAAATAATTGAATAGGTTGACTATGCTTTACAAATGATTAAACTAGAAAGTATATAAAATAAATAATTAGATAGGTTAAATTTTTGTTGATGTGAAAGAAAATAGGTAGTGTGTAAAAAACTAGGTCAAATAAGATGACTGTCTTAAATAAAGGTAAAGAGACCATATTATGTTAAATTGGGTTGAATAGAATGACTATGTTCTATTAGAAGGGAAAATTATAGGAGACACAATTGATTCATTTTATTGTGCTCTAAGGGTAAACACATTTTTTGATAGTTATAACTCTAGATGATTTAGCATTAATTAGTATAAAAAATGAAATAAACACAAATGTAACTAGGTTAAATCATTCAATCTAGTTGTAGTACACACTACAAACCTTATACCAACACTAGCCAACACAATATTTTCAATACAACTTAAAATTATTAAAGAGAAAATAACAATGTTGAAAATAGAATTGCTAATCTATGTGGTCATTCCTACATGTTTTTAGTTATAATATTAAAAATAAATATGATCAGGTATTAGATTTAGAAAGGAACTAGAAAGGTAATATAAGGATGGTTTTGGGTTGTTAAGGCTAAAAGAGATCTATATTGGTGATTGTATTAGCTTGGTACTATGACATACCCCCTTATTTCACAATCCTATAGTGATAAGGGTGTTAGGTGTTTTTCCAATACATACCATCAAGCACATATTTATACTCAACCAAAAAAAAAAATCATCTTCCCCCTTGGTGATGAAATCCAATTAGGTAAGCATTGGGTAGAAATGTTTAATTATTTTTGATATTATGTGGTTTGGAAGTGTGTAAATAAAAGAAAACTAGTGTGACTAAATTGATAAATTTAAATTTCTTATTTAGTCTATGTGTGTTACTCTAATTAAACAAGAAACAAAATGAAATATGAATTAATTACTAGAAATGTGGTTTAATTATTTTGATTGAAGAATATAGGGTCAATTGGGTCGACTAAGTATGCAAATAGTAAAGAATAAAACTGATTGGGTCAATTATATCTATAAGCTAAGTCTCTTAGGCAAGAAATAAATACAAAACTAAGTCGATCTAGTTGACTTATTTTAGTATAGAGTTATAATTTTATAGACTAAAACTGTGAAAAATAATACTAAAATGAAGTAAAATAAATTATTGAGTCAGTGAGAATGAACTTAATTTTTTTAATGATTATGGATTTTTATTTTTATACTTTATCATCTAGATGAATATTTCTCACCTTATAATAGTGTTGGCTAGGTCATCTAAGTCTAAGAAACATGTATGTAACAAAGTAAACTAAGTTTATCATAATTATCCAATTACTTGTCATTGAATATGACCTACACAAAGAAAAACAAAGTTGATCAAAATAAATGGGTGTTAAACCTACAACTAGAATGTTAGAATGAGTTAATATATTCGATCTAGTAATGAAAAAATGAAATAAACAATAAATAATTTTTTGATAATTGTCATGATGATGTCATGGAGGTGTCTAGGTGAGTGGATGAAGTGCCTTGATAGTCTATGTGATAATGAAAAAGTGTGTAATGTGTTTGTCCTAGTATGCTTGAAGTATGATTGGTTGATCTTCTATTATATCATGGTTAGAGATGTTTAAGGATGATTATGAAATATTGAGCATGTGAAAAGGTACCTAAAATGTTTTATAAGATTTAAATGCTTATGTGCATGAGTGGATTTAATTTGATTGATCATTATTTTCATCTAGACATTTTGGGTCTAGTGGTAGAAAATCTGAGTAGGTAGTTTGCTAACATCACCATTACTACATGGTAATGAGTCAAAGGGATTTGGTTATATGGTTATGATAACATTAGTACCTAATTCTTATAAACCAAATCTCAAGTCATTTAATGAATTATGGTTAAATATATGAGGATGTAAAGTTGGCTACCCAGATAGAGTTCACTATGTTCTGATACTTAGCCAAATTTGCAAAAGGGATCAAGCAAAGCTGAGTAAGCATGTTGATGAGGTCAACATTCACACAAGTGGAAGTGTCAAGAAAAAATGATCATATGGGTTTACTAATTTTTGTGCCTATTTTATATGTGTTAATTACTAGATCATGCAATTAAGTTTGATAAAATATATGCTTGTGAAAATTTGGGCTGCCAGGGAGTTTGACTTTGTTTTTCCATAGTCAAATTTATATGAGGCAAGAAAGAGGTAAGTATTTTGATGGTGTAATTTATTACATATGTAAACATTCTAAGATAAGTTGATCAAAATAATGGGTTTGTTTATTTTTGAGCCTAGTTTATTTGTGTTAAATTTTAGATCATGTGATAAAGTGTGTCAAAAGATATCCATGAACAAAGTTGGCCTTCTAGGTAGTTCTAGGCATAGTTAGCTTTGTGGAAGAAAATACCAAGTGATCATATTGATGATGGAATATCTCACACAAGTATGGAGTATAGGAGTATATTTTTATATCGATGGATTCTCTTATATGGGGAGATCATATGGTCCAAATTTTATATCATACGTCAAAGCATAGAAAAAGCTATCAAGGCTCAAAGTTGGCTTCAAAGATAGATTACAAGGGTCCTCATAGTCAATCTTGTAAGAGGTAAAGATAAATCAAGCCTCAAGGAGATAGATAGAATGAATTTACTCCAATATTTTAGGAATAAATGAGATGGAAATAAGTGTATTATATTTAATGAATAAGCAAAGGCAAATCATACAGATCAACAATGAGCACGTAATCGTACAATTGAAGATCTATGGTGCATTGTAAGTCAAAGTGGTCAACCTATTATATGTTTAATGACCTAAATTAAAAGTTAAAGAGTTATAACATTTTAAAGAGGATCAATAGTGTATGATTAGCCAAGTTGAATGAGAGCACAAGATGAAGGCAAGTGATCAAGGGTTAACTATGACCATTGGTATTTGAATATTTGAATTAATAAAGGAAAAAAACCAATGCTCTATATTGTGTCCATAAATTTTGATCCAAGATAAATTTATTGATGAATTAAAAATAAAATATAAATATAACTCCATGGTATATCCATTAAACTTATATGGTTTGAATGTTTGTATAGTAAAAGTTATGGTGCTCCAAAGATGACTGTGTGTTTGAATATGTTCTACAAGTGACCTGAGAAGATGTTTGAGCTTGTGTTTATGTTGTTTTGATGTCTCCTAATGAATTAGATATTTTTTATTATTTTATACTCCATGAAGATGAACCTTATGGTCTTTCTAGGTTTTACCAATTCATATTTTTTATGAAATAAAGGTTAATAAGTTGACTATGTGTTTGTTCATAATGTTCTTATTCATTAGTTCAGTGTTTGATTTGTTTGAGCATACACAAATGTGAAGAAAGATGGTTGTGATCATTTAAGTATGTCAAAGGGGATAGAAGGAGTGGATCCGTGTATTTGAAAGTGGTCTTATATTCTTATTTTGATTGATGAAGTGATAAATGGGTGAATAGGTCTTCATGAGACTTATAAGAGCTACCAAGGCCTTATTAAAAAGTATAGATACTTAACAATAACCCATAAATGCTATGGCTAACCTATGAATATTGTATTGATTTGTGTCTTAGTGAAATAGATGCCTTAAATTTTAATGCATGCTTAATGTCCAACCAAGATGGTGATGATCATGATTTCTCTATAAATAGTGAAACCAAATGTGTTGGTTTCTATACTAGTGAGACTTGAATGAGTAAGTATGAAAACTTTGACAGATAAGGTACAAGTTAGTGAGGACCAAAAAAGAGAAAAGAGGATCAAACATACTTGTCTAATTAAGTTGGTGTAAAAGGTCATATAGGTCATTGGACCTTATGAGACTATAGGAGGTAGAATGAATAAGTTATTCAAGAGGTTATTTAAAAGACTAGTGAGAGAGACTTGTGTAAGGTGTATGTGAGATTTGTGGAGTGAAGGAGAGGTAGAGTGCTTAATTGATTAATTTATGATTAGAGAAGATTGATAATTGTGTGTATGACTTACAATTCATATTTATGATGTCAAAAAGTGATCTTTTAGTTTGAGGATATGCAAAGAGGTTTGAGTGTACATATGGGGATAGTTTGAGTGAAGAAGGGGATAAATTATGGCATGCCTATGTGAGATGACTATTTTAGATAGATAGATAGATAGATAGATAGATAGAGAGAGAGAGAGAGAGAGAGAGAGAGAGAGAGAGAGAGAGTTTTTGGGTTATATAAATAGATATACATCATTAGGTGTTGAAAACATCATTTCTAAGGAAGAGGTGTTCAAAGGAGGGTATAAAGGACTTGGTATTCCTTAGGGGATCCTTGTGAAATAGGTGTTTCACTAAATACCTTTGGTCAGGAGGATATGATCAAGGTTTAATAGTCTAAAGGAGTTGATCAGTCTCTTGTTTGTAAATTTTTATAGGACAATATTCCATTTGTGTTGTAGGATTGAGAGTGTGTTTTATTCCCCATGAGGGTTTCCCATAGGAACTATGTGTTATGAGTTTTATCTTATGTATACTTTAAATGAATGATATCTCTTGTTAATATTTCTTGATCAAGTTGATATATGCTAATTGCATAATAGTTTGAAAAGACTACAATTGTAATTAAAATATATGGTATCATTAATTCATCCCCACTATTAGTGATTGTACCTATAATAATTGGTATCAGAGTGGGTCCTTTGGAGGAAGCCTAATAACTTGAAGGTGATCCTACGTAGTTACAAAGATGGATATGTAGTTGAAAAATGAAAATAAACATTGGAAGGATGTGATCAAGCAACTTCAAGAATAGATATGTACTTTGAAGAAACATGCCAAAGAGGATGATAATGTTATCAATGATCTCAAGCTTCAACTATTAAATATTAAGACAAGTTTGTGTTTAAAAGAAAAGAACATCATGTGTGATGAAGAAGTTTACCATGACATTTATTAAGAAGTTCATCTAGAAGCTGAGCTCATGGGTGCACTTGGTGAACTAAAGGAACAAAAGAAGAAGAATCATAAGATGAAAAATATTATCAAAGGTATTGAAGCACAAGTTAGTTATCTTAAGGTAAGTTGATAGAGAAAGCATGTAGAATAAAGGATGACATGGCTAAAGAATATAAGAGTGATAAGGGGACTATCCAAGTTCTTAGAGGTCTATTAATGGTTAAAATTTAAAGTGTAAGATCTAAAGAGGATGAGAGAATTCAATTGAAAACCAAGATAGGTTCATTGATATATGAGCTTGATAAATTTGTTATCAAGATAAGTGAGCTTGAATACTATCAAAAGAAGTTAGATCAGGTCAAGAGCAATGAAAGAAGGTTTGTTAGACAACCAAATGCTTCAAGGTATGATAGTTTATCTCATGGTTATTGTTATACATGTAATAAGTAAGGTCATAGAGCTAATAATTATATAATGAAGTTAGTCAAGTATGAACATTCATGGAGCCTTGGAATAAGGATTAATTGGTCATAAAGAATTCATAACTTAGATCAGTCAAGTGGCATGTTAAATGATATTATTTGCTACAATTACAATAAAATAGGACATATTGCTAGATTCATAAAATATAGTTTGAAAAAGAACTCATGTCTTGAAAAGAAGAAAAATTCTCTTAAAAATCACTCAATGGTGTTGAGACCAAAGTCTATGAGGATAATCACAATCAAGGTGGATGCGTGTTGAAACAAAGAAGGAATCAAACATAAAGAAAATATAGGAATGTCAAGAGCATTTATCTTAGAAAAGGAAGATCACAATCATCATCAAGATAAAGGTATGAATGATCTTATTTGTTTTAGATGTCACAGAGTTGGTCACATTTCTAGGTATTGAAATAATATGTCAAATTAGTTCTCAAAATAAAACAAGGTGTTTTGAGATTTTGGTATGCAAAGATGTAGTCATTCACGGGTTTGGAAACCTAACCCTGTTAGAAGAGATAAGACCAAAACCAAAGATGGTTTGTTTTCCATGATAGACACGAAGGAGAGTCAAGAGTTTCTATTGACAATATTTATTGACAGATCTAAATAAAATAATGAAGTTAATGATTTAGTTAAATTCAAGCAAGACTACAAGTCTAATGAGATTATGGAGATATGGAACTCTCTAGAGTTTTGGGACTTTTAGTCTCTCTATGTCAAAATGGTGTCTCTATCTAATCTTCAAGGAGACACTTGTCAGTGAAAGGAATCTTGGTGGTTATCATATATTATTTGATGAGAAGATATGAAAACAAGGTATGTTTGTACATTGTATATAATAAGCTTGTGAAGAATCCTAGTGGTCCTATCTTTAGAAGGAGTTATCTTATTGATCATGGTTTGGCTGCTCTATTATAAAGGTGAGTTTCAAATATCTATTTTCATATCAATTTATGGTAGATTATAGGTAAGAATATATTTTGAAGGCCTTTCTTCTAGTCTTGTGTTCTAGATCTTGCTAAGCTTGTTAAAGGCTTATTAAATAGTTATGTATACCATGAATGTTCATAGTGTTCTGAAGATGAGGTATATCTATATGAGTATTGATTGTTATTGGATAGTATTTTAAGATTTATTGAATATGTCATGTTCTTGGTGAAGCATGAAGTTAGGGTGAGTAACAAGTTCATGTGTTTGCTCTAGAGGTTTGTGAAGGAGCTATAGTATAGGGTGAAAATGGGTGGCTCCAAGTGGCTTAATGAGATTGATGGAATGTAAAGAAGATTTTGGTTATTGAAAAGGTCTATACACTTATTTTTGATGTGATACAAGTGTTTTTATGGTTTAAAGTTATGTTAAAGTCAAATTGGAGATTTTTTTTTGGTCTCAGGTTTTTGAATTTATGCTTAAGATCATGCAAGTTCTAAAATGGGTTGTGGGAAGTCATGGTTCCCAAAGGTATGAAATCTAGAATATTTTTCTAGAAGTGTGTGATGGGTGTCTCTAAGTGTGCAAGAAGTTTCAAATATGTGTGTTAACCAAAAGGAAGATTTTTGACCTTGTTTGTTTTGAAATTGTAGGGTTTTAGGCTACGATAGAAAAGTAATTTGCCTTATGATTTTGAGTTATGTGGATTATTAATAGGATGAATGGGACAAATGGGTTATAAAAAAAAATCTTCATATATATTTGAAGGTTTGTGGTTCTCAATTTATTGATGTATTTTATAATATGGAGGGCTAATTGGCTAGTAGGTTTATGAAAGAAGTATATTTTAAAAGATGATCTAGTTGGTGAAAATTGGTGTACTTGAGGGGGAATATGATAGTGATATATATATATATATATATATATATATATATATATATATATATATATATATATATGAAGTTTTAGGTCTTGAAGATATGTTTACTAAAAATTATGGGCTCTGCAAGTTCTAGGTAGGGCTACAAGGAGGTTAGACAAGCCTAGTTTGAAGAAGAGTGTTTTTTCCTCAGTTTCTAAAAAAGAGAAAGGTTTCTTTGTTTTGAGGAGATTTTTGAGATTGGATTAGTTCATATTTCCTATTTTATAAGTGGCATGAATTTATGTTGATGATTCTTTTGGTAGCTTAAGAAATAATGTTAGTAAGCATGTGTGTTGGCTCTTCATGGTGTGTGGAGATATGAAGATAATAAAAAGGTGCAATGGCTTAGAGATATTAGGGGGAGTGCCTCCCAAATATTTATTGGTGAGTTTCATCAGATTCTAGTATATTTTTTGTGTTTTTTTTCATTTTTTTCAATGTTTAGTTGAAGAGAGTATTGACATGGAGTAAGAAGAAGTTATCAATGCAAACAGAAGTAGGCTCAAGATAAGGGTGAGTTTGTATCACGTTTGAAATATTTTCCTCTCCTTTTGTTTGTATTTTAAGGTCTTTAGGATTAGTTTTTTTTCATTTTTTCATTGTGTCAAACGGGGAGAAAGTTCCTACTGTGGGAGTGCTTGAAGAGAGAGAAGATGAGCTATATATAAATATATATGATGGTTGTTGACATGAATGATAAAGGAGGATATTGTTCAAGAATTATCATGATGATGTAATTGTTATGTCATGGAGGTGTCCAGGTGAGTGAATGAAGTGCCTTGATTGTCTATGTGATAATGAAAAAGTGTGCAATATGCTTGGCCTAGTATGCTTGAAGTATTATTAATTGATCTTATGTTTTGGAATTGTTATAAATGTTTAGGGATGAGTATGGAGTATTGAGCATGTGTAAAATGTCCTTAAAATCTTTTCTAAGCTTTAACTACTTATGTGAATGAGTGGATTTCATTTGGTTGGTCATTATTGTCATCTAGACATTTTGGGCTTAGTGGTACAAAATCTGAGTAAGCAGTTTGATGACATCACCATTACCATGTGGGAATGAGTAAAGGGGAGTTGGTTATATGGTGTTGATCACATTAGTGCCTAGTTTTTATGTGCTAGGTCTAAATTCATGTAATGAAGCATAGTCAAATATATGAGGATGCAAAGTTGGCTACTTAGACATAATTCACTATGTTTCCATACTTAGCAAAATTTGCAAAAGGGTTCAAGTAGAGCCAAATAAGCATGTTGATGAGGTCAAAATTCACATGAGTGGAGGTGTTAAGACAAAATTATCATATGGGTTTGTTAATTTTTTTACCTAGTTTATATGTTCTAATTCATAGATCATGTTACTAAGTGTGATAAAAGATATGCATGTGCAAAGTTGGGCTCTCAAGTAGTTTGACTATGTTTTCTCATACTTAGCCAAATTCACATGAGGCAAGGAAGAGCCAAGTAAGTAGTTTGATTGTGGCATATCTTTCATGTGTGGACATTTCAAGAGAATGTGATCATATGGGTTTTTTTAATTTTGAGACTAGTTTATTTTCACTAAATATAAGATTATGTGATGAAGCACATCAAAAGATACGCATGAACAAATTTGGCCTTCCAAATAGTTACAAGCATAGTTGGCTCTATGGAGGAAAATTCTAAGTGAGCATGTTTATAATGGAATATATGACAAATGTATGGGTTCAATGATTATATTGTTATATGTATAGATTATCCTATGTGGGGAAATCATATGGTCCAAATTTTAGCTCATGCATCAAAGAACAAAAAATGTTATTAAGGCTCAAAGTTGGCTTCTTAGACAGATTGCAAGGGTCCCCATACTTAGTCAATTTTGAAAGAGGTAAATATTGAGAAAGTCTCAAGGAGATATATGGAGTGTGTGTACTCTAATATGTCATGAATTGGTGATATGGTAGGAAGTGTATGATGTTTAATTACTGGGCAAAGGTAAAGGATATATATCAATGATGAGCACGTAATCATATAATTGAAGATCTATGGTGTGTAGTAAGTCGAAGTGGTCAACATGTTTGATGTTTAATGACATACATTAAAAGTTAAAAAGTAAGTACCTTCCAAAGAAGATCAATGGTGTGTGATTGGATAAAATGAGTTAGAGTACAAGATGAAGGTAAGTGGTTGAGGTTTAACTATGACCATTGGCATTTGAATATTTGAATTTAATAAAGGAAAAAACTAATTCTCTATATTTTATCCATGATGATTTTATTGATGAAGTAAGATTAAAATATGAATTGGACTCCATGGCACATCCATTTAACCTAGTTAGGTGGTTTTAATATTTTTATAGTCAAATTTATGGTTCTTTAAATATGATTGTGGGGTTGACTCTATTCTACAAGAGACCTGAGAAGGATGTTTAAGCTTGTGTTGATGTTATTTTGATGTCTCATGATGACTTAACTATTTTAAAATAATTTATAATCCATGAAAATTATTTTTATATCCTTTAGTGGTTTGACCAATTGATATTTTATATGAAAAAAGGTTAATAATTTGACTATGTGTTTGTTCATAATGTTCATATCCATCAGGTCAGTGTTTGAGTTGTTTGAGTATACACAAAGGTGAGCAAAGATGATTGTGATCATCTGAGAATGTTAAAGGGGACATAAGGAGTGGACCAATATATTTTAAAGTGGTATTATGTTCTTAATTTGATTAATGAAATGCTAAATGGGTGAATAGGTCTCTATGAGACCTATAAGAGTTATAAGGGCCTTATTAAAAGGAGTAGTTGCCTAAGGGTGACCCATATATGCTATGGCCAACCTATTAATATTATATTATTTATGTCTTGGTGAGATAGATGTATTAAGTGTTAAGGCATTTATAATGTCTAACCAAGATGGTGATGATTATGATTATTCTATAAATAGTGAAATGAAATGTGTTTGTTTCTAGACTGGTGAGACTTGAATGAGTGAGTATGAATGTAAAACCAAGTGAGGTAAGAACCTTTAAAATAGAAGGTACAAGTTAGTGAGGAATAACAAAGAGAGATGATCATTAGAATTCCTTTTTTGATTAAGTTGGTGTAGAAGGTAATATAGGTCAATGGACCTTATGAGACTAGAGGATGCAAAATGAGCAAGTTGTTCAAGAGGCTATTTAAAAGACTAGTGAGAGAGACTTTGTGTAAGGTGTATGTGATATTTCTAGAGTGAAGGAGAGGTAGAGTGCCCAATTGATGAATTAATGAGTAGAGTAGATTGATTACCATGTGTATGATATGCAGGTCATATTTTTGATGTTATAAAAATGTTTTTATAGTTTGAGGATATACAAAGAGGTCTGAGTGTGCATATGAGGATAGTTTGAGTGAAGAAAGAGAGAGATTATAAAATGCCTATGTGAGAGGTCTATTTTAGATAGAGAGAGAGTTTTTATAGGGTATAGATAAATATAGATCCATCATCAGATGTTGAAGATATCATTTCTATGGTGGAGGTGTTCAAAGGAGGGTTTAAAGGACTTGGTCTTCCTTAGGGGTAGTTTTTCCTTGTAAAATAGGTGTTTCACTAAAAACCTTTGGTTAGGAGGATAATATCAATGTTTGATGGTTTAAATTAGTTGATTAGTCTCTTATTTATAATTTCTTATTAGATAGTAGTCTATTTGTGTTACAAGATTGAGAGTGGGTTTTATTCCCCATGAAGGTTCCCATAGGAATTACTTGTTATGTGTCTGATCTTGTGTATGCTTTGAATGAATGATCTCTCTAATTAATATTTCTTGATCAAGTTAATATATGTTGATTTATCAATAGTTTAAAGGACTACAATTTTAACTAAAATATTTGAGCTCATTGATTCACCATCTATCAGTGATTGTACCTCTAACAATAATAAAAAATGTAAGTGTGAAATAAAATATTTAAGTGTTATTTCAAGTTGGATTGACTAGAATGTATATAAGGGAAAGTGAAGTTAGCCTATAAATAAATCCTACCTTAGATAAGATAAATCAAAATAGAGCTTATATTTTTTGGTACATTTAAACAATTAGGGTAATGACCAATATGGATAATCTAGACTCAACCAAATGGTATCATACCATACAATATCACTAGATAGGGTTCTAAATCCTCTAGTAGAACAATACCACACAATAACCCTAACTAGGTCTTATGGTTTATAACAAATCAAAGTAAATCTAATATAGTGATCACAAAATCTTGTGGATAAAATGGGGGCTAATAAACACAAAATTATAAATGATAATAAGAACTTTGTTTAATTCAATTTAGAGTTAATCTTAAGCAAGAAGAGATAAATACATTCATAAGCCAATACATGTAAATATATGTACTAATAGAAAAGGAGAAAGATTTAGGAATACTTACCTCAAATATGAACCCATCAAGCCTTATTATCTCCCTTAGACAATAGTGGTTTGCCATATATTGTTGTTCTTCATAAGTATAACAAATATAGATCAGATCTATGATGCACGACTTATCATGTGCATATAAAATACTTTTCCCACAAGACAAGATTCTTCTGTCCAAAATAAGTATGAAAACCTATACAATGACACCTCAAGTAAAGTGGTAGATAAGTAGTTGTGCAATTCAATTATATATATATATATATATATATATATATATGGGATGAAGGGTGTATTTATATATCTAGATCTAACCCTAAACACTTCAAAAGTTTTAGTCAACACATTCAACCTAGTTGAACTAGTTATTTAGTAAATAGAGTAGTTAGGTTTCAGACTAAGTCCATTAGGTTGGATTAGTCCCATAATGTGATAATTTCCTATAATAGTATTATCCCATTTGAATATGTTTAGAGTATGATAAAAATATTTTTTGGCTTAGGTAAGGTCTATTTGAGGTGGATAATTGTTTAGAAGAGTGTGTAAGAGAGGTATCAAATCTTAGGGAGACATATATGAGAGCCTTGTGTTGGTTTTAAGTGGTGGTACAGGGAAAAACCATATTATGAAACACCAATGGTCTAGCCACCCTTTCCCATTTCACCCTTAAATGTGTGTACTCAGAGGGATTAAGTCTCGATGGAATCTGATAAGAGAGAAAGCATAAATAATTTATAAAGATTAAAAATATTGTTTGTATACAATAATCATCCATAATCACTCCATAAATGGCCATCATTATTACTAATCACAACTTAGTTGACCCTCATCATCATTAATCATTCCTAATATTACCCTCATTATCCTTCAATTCCCCTTATTATCCCTATTCACTCCCTCATATACTTTCATCATCCCTCATCAACCCTTATCATCCATAGTCACTCCCTCATCATCCCTCATTGCATTTCATAGTCCATAATCCCTCTATCATCATCCCTCATCATGCCTCATCATACATAATCATCCATAATCACTCCCTCATCAACTGTGATAAACCCTAATCATCCCTATTCACTCCATTATCATCCCTAATAATCACTAATTACTCATTCATCAACCCTGATTATCCCTAATCACACCCTTAAGGACCATGATCATAAATAATCATTCCTAATCACTACCTATATGTTAAAATTTTAAATGAATAATGAGATGTGAGTGTTAAGGCTTCCTTGTAATTACATGCTAAAATAGAAGTATTACTACCTAAATAAGAAGACAAATCAAGTATATCAAATAAATAAATAAGCAAGAACTTAACACAAGGGATGATGAATCAAATACTGATATCTAGAAGGATTGAGAAATAAATGATCTACATTAGGTTGTCCATGAGATTGAACTTGATAGAGATTAAAAATGATGATGAGCTAAAAAATGAACATTTGACTAGTCAATGCATTCATTCCATATTTACATGTACACATTTGATGAAGTAAGGCCCTTAATTGAATATAATACAGAGGTTTATTCAAAAACTAAATTCACGTAACCAAAAATAAATTAAAATTTATTTGTAACATATATTAGTTATCATTTAATTTGACATATTATCATGTAAAAATTCCCATCACTTGCAATGATAAATTAAAGAATCATTAGGTATCTATGAAATATTTTTAGATTTTAATTTGAATTCACAAGTATCTCTGGTATAATGCTTGAATACATGAAAATAAGCCAAAATTAATGAAATCCATGATTTTTTCTCTTAACTTTTCTCCATAGAGATGACACATTTTATAATATTTGATTCCTAAAAGTTGTTAAAATGATCATAAATATTTCATTATATATTGTTTTGATATGATATTTGGACTTTGTTGAATTGAAAACTCATGTTTAAAATTTACTCAAATTTATTTATTTTGTGACATGATAATTTCAATTGAGAATCTTTGTCTCCATATTTTCACTACCAAAAAATTATACCCAGGTAATCATATCCATAATTCATTGTATTTATTCATAATATTTTATTATTCTTATACTCAAAATATTATGTTAAATTTTATAGGATTATGCATTTGGGTTTAAAATAAAGAATGAAGATACAAGCAAGTTTTTTTAACTTTCATAGTGAGCACTAAGAATTTTTATAAAATTAATGGTAAACACATAAATATAGGGTGATCCAATGGGTTTCTTAACTTATTTAAAGTAATGATCAAACACTTATAAAAAATACTTGTAACTTTGATACTCAATTATTATTATTAATCATTTTTTATTTAGGCTTATTGTTAAAACTGGCTAAAATTCATTTGATATTATTTTATTTTTACCACATACTTACTAAAATTATTACAATATCATAAACAAAATAGATGAAAATATGGTTTTATAAGTCCCAAGTGGGTAGGAGTGTATTGTAAAATTATAAGGTACATCTACTCAACTCGAATTTCTATATGGCTAGGAATAATTTGTGCATCATTATGAATTAGAGTTTGGATATTTTATAGGTTCCAATTATATCTCTAGTTACTATTTAAAATTTTAAATATTTAGAAGAAGTGTATTTGAGAGACACATTAATACTTTTGATTATAAGAATACAAATTATGACTTAAGGAAGAGATGCCCTACTACTAGGTTGAAAGGTATTAATCCACTGATGGAAAGTAAATTTATCATTGATTTGTTTTTTCAAGAATAAGATAATGATGAATATACACCAATGGGAGAAAATATATTGAAAAAAACTAACCTTATACCCATGGTAACCAAAAAACTTTTCCCTCTATAATATTGTAGACATGTTTTGAGTTTATAGGTTTGGTATCATTTATCAAAATATTATGTATACTAGAATTGTGAGTCTCACATATAATAATGCCACTATAGGAAAACCATATCTTATGAATACTAAAATATTAAAAAATATTTATAAGAAACCTTAGTATATTTATTACAATATTATTATTTCCAAAGTATACAGAGATAAGGTAGAGAATGATTGATGATGATAAGGGACAATGAAATAAAATGAGGGTGTGACTATAGAGGATGACAAATGATTGGATCCAATTATGGAGTGAATAAGGATGATAATGGATGATCGAGTGATTAGGGAGTGAATTGGGTTTATTAGGCATGGTGATGGAGTGACTAGGGATGGTGACAGTTGATGAAGGTATGATTAGGCAAAATGAGGGCTGATGAAGGAGTGATTAAAAATGATTACAGATGGTGGGGGATGATAAGGGAGTGTGTAGTGTCCCTTACTTAAGGGCTCCTTTTTCTCATCAAAAGATCTGATACCACTGTAATGTCCCTTACTTAGGGGCTCCTTTTTCTAAGCAAAAGCTCTGATACCACTGTAATGTCCCTTACTTAGGGGCTCCTTCTCAAGCAAAAATATGATATATAACAATAAAAACTCTGGTACCACTGTAATATCCCCTTCACATAGAGAATATAGAAACACAAATAGTTCTAAACAAAGATACAACCTTGCAAAATAAATTCAGATAAACAAAAAAACCACAATAAATCTCTTATCTACTAATTAAATATCTTATCACTTGTTTAGATAATTACAATTATGGTCTTCCCTCATACAAATAAAAGAATATTAAAATATAGTCTTAAAACCCTGATCTTCTGCAAGTCTGGAACTGAAACCTGAATTATGTCTCATCTCGGCCTGCTATGTCGAACACACATTCGCTAGCGTCGGTTGATATACTGCTGATGTCAGTCTCTATAGGTCCTTCTCTGTCGATGTCGGTCTTTAGTCAACTGATCTCAGTCATTAGGGATCTCTGTCTACTGAGGTCGGTGCCTGAGCGGATCTATATGGACCTGTATGGACTTAGTACGGCTGCAAACTTGTCTATTTTCAACCCCTGATAGCTGAACAACTTGATCTCAAGAATATATGATTCTAATACAGAAGATCTATATCTGTATAACTTATTGGATCAAAAACCTAATAAAATAAATACCTGGAAAGCTCTGTGATAACTTCTAGATGAAGTTACCTCTCAAATCTGTATACCTCTATGATAACTTCTGTATGAAGCTATCTCTCAATTTGGCAATAGATCAGCTGATATCTCACAGCCTCTAAATTGCACATAATGAAGAGTTGACATTCTCCACTGCAAATGGAATCCTGGAACCCTTGGCTCAGTCTTCATAGAATAATTTCTTTCAATATCAAAATCAATAATCAATGCATAATCAATAATGGCCTCCATGAGAAACCCTTATACCCTCAAAAGGATATGCTTGCCCTAATTAGGGTTTCTTAAATTAGAATTAGGGTTTTTAATTAAAAATAGGGTAAATAATTAATATTTGATTAAATCAATCAAATATTAATATCTCCCTCAATACATGTCAGATCCTCGAACCGTTCAAAGTTGGTGACCCAGGGAGTGATTCCGCACATGACCATACCAAAATAAAGGTGCTCCGCTGCATGTCAAATATCCCTAAATAATAAGAGCTCAAGGCAAATGTGTCTAAAATACCCTAAATGAAAGTCAACTATAGGAATTTTGCAAATCAAATCCAAGCCAATATCCATCATGACACTCTATCCATCCTATTAGCTTACGAAGGTCGCATAATAGGCTAATCATCAAATCTATCAATGTCCACAAAAAAGGGGACATGACAATCCGCCCCTCCAGAAATTGCTTATCCCCAAGCAATCTCAGAATAATGAACCACTCGATCCACCTGGATCCCAAATGTAGTTATGCCCTGCACAGTTATAAATCAATGCAAGACCCTGCAACATCATCAGAAGTAGAACAAAGAGGAATCCACAATCAAACTGGTGAATACAACTCAACCAATCTCTGAAATCACAACTATCCTGGATGTGTCGATATTGTAGGTTGTGTGATTGGAAACTGTGAATTCCATCTACAAAAGATGGTGTCAATCCATCCCATAACTGATCCCTCTATAAAGGTGGCATGGCCAACTGTACTACACTATCATCGGTGTGAGAAGAATCAATCTGGAAACTCAACTCTACTAGTATCTCAATCTCATCAGAATCAGGTACTCCCAAATCATGAACATGTGTGTCAGCCTCAATAACATGCTCCTCAACAACAACTACAGGAATGTCCTCACCACCAATACTCAATGTACTAACCTCTGAGTATACCTCCACACTCTGAATGCAAGCATTAGACTCATCCTCACTATCTAACACCTGAGCTAAACTCACCTTAAGACAAAGCTCATCCACAACACCCTCAACTGCTCCTACCTGTGAAGATAATGCAGATAAATCATTACCTGAAGATGTGTTAATGTCTCCCTATACTGGATTAGCGTGTCTATCAAACTCATCATTCAAACTTTTGCATGTCATATGGAAAGTACTACGATCCTTAGGCCTATCAATTAAACTCTTTAACCACATACCAGCTCTAGGTGAGACATTTTTCTCTTTTGTCCAGACATACCATAACTCTTCTGCCAAAAGTTTAGAAATTTTATCCTCCTCCTCAAACAAGATTGTGAACATGATAGAGTGCATTGATGCTAATACATCACTGGAATGAAACTCATCTAAAATATTCCAAAATATTTTAAACATCTTGCGAATGTCACCAATACAACCTACTAACATCATAATGTTTTCAAATCCATACCTTGCAAATGTTTCAAGTAATCTTGCCCTCATTGAGAAATGAGGGTCTCTAATGTCATCCAACTTTTCGAAGCTTTTTTCCATGGCATGAAGTACCTCTCTCATAATCCGATCATCATAAAAATTAAAGCCAGCTATTATCCTCATGATTTCACTAATGCAAGAGAGAGTTGCAAGTCTTACCACCTCATCATGATGTCTCAATAATCAGGGCTTCACCAATGAACCAGATGCTGGAGATAATGTTGTTTGCATATCATAAGTATTTGACTGATCAACCTTTCCTAAATAAGTTTCTAACTCCTCTAAAGTTTTTAGAATGTCATCTGCTTGCTGAAAAAGATTATCTAACTTCTTCTTTGCATTGTGCAATCTTTCTTTCAAATATTTGACACTTGTTAAAGCCATACTAATACCCAAACTACCCAACAAGATGGCAAGACATTAGCTCTAATCTACCCAATAGGATGGCAAGAATTTGGCTCTGATTTGCCCAAACTATCCAACAGGATGGCAAGAATTTGGCTTTGATACCACTGTAGTGTCCCTTACTTAGGGGCTCCTTTTTCTTGTGAAAAGCTCTGATACCACTATAATGTACCTTACTTAGGGGCTCCTTTTTCTAAGCAAAAGATCTGATACCACTGTCCCTTACTTAGGGGCTCCTTCTTCTCAAGCAAAACTCTGATATATAGCAATAAAAACTCTAGTACCACTGTAATATCCCCTTTAAACAGAGAATATAAAAACACAAATAGTTCTAAACAAAGATACAATCTTGCAGAATAAATTTAGATAAACAAAAAAACCACAGTAAATCTCTTATCTACTAATTAAATATCTTATCACTTGTTTAGATAATTACAATTACAGTCTTCCCTCATACAAATAAAAGAATATTAAAATCTGGTCTTAAAACCCTGATCTTCTGCAAGTCTAGAACTAAAACCTAAATTTTGTCTCATCTCGACCTGTTGTGTCAAACACACAGTCACCAGCATCAGTTAATATACTACCAACATCGGTCTCTATAGGTCCTTCTCTACCAATGTCGGTCTTTAGTCAGCCGATGTCGGTCATTGGGGATCTCTGTCTGTCGAGGTCGGTGCTTGAGTGGATCTGTACAAACCTGTACTGACTTAGTACGACCACCAACCTGTCTATTTTCAACCCCTGATAGCTAAACAACCTGATCTCAATAATATATTATTCTAATACAAAAGATCTATATCTGTATAACTTATTGGATCAAAAACCTAATAAAATAAATACCTATAAAGCTCTGTGATAACTTCTGGATGAAGTTACCTCTCAAATCTATATACCTCTATGATAACTTTTGTATGAAGCTATCTCTCAATTTGGCAATAGATCAGCTGATATCTCATAGCCTCTAAATCACACACAATGAAGATTTGATGTTCTCCACTACAAATGGAATCCTGGAACCCTTGGCTCAGTCTTCACAGAAGAATTTCTTTCAATATCAAAATCGATAATCAATGCATAATCAATAATGGCCTCCATGAGAAACCCTTATACCCTCAAAAGGATATGCTTGCCCTAATTAGAGTTTCTTAAATTAGAATTAGGGTTTTTAAATAAAAATAGGCTAAATAATTAATATTTGATTAAATCAATCAAATATTAATATCTCCCTCAATACATGTCGGATCCTCAAACTGTTCGAAGCTGGTGACCTAGGGAGTGATTCCGCACATGACCATACCAAAATAAAGGCACTCCACTGCATGTCAAATATCCCTAAATAATAGGAGCTCAGGGCAAATGTGTTTGAAATACCCTAAATGAAAGTCAACTATAGGAATTCTACAAATCGAAGCCAAGCCAATCTCCATTATGACCCTCTATCCATCCTATTAGCCTATGAAGGTCGCATAATAGGCTAATCACCAAATCTATCAATGTCCACAAAAAAGGGGACTTGAAAGAGTGTGTATGGATAATAATAGATGACATAGATTAATAATGATGAGGGTTGATAATTGTTAATGAGGGAGTGATTAGGGATAATGAGAGATAATAAGGAAGTGATTATTGATGATAATGGAGAGATTAGGGTTGATTATGTTTAATAAATGAGTGATTAATGATGATTAGAGGTAGCTAGGGATGATGAGGGATAATGATGGTGTGATTATGGATAATGAAGTTTGTTAAGGGATTGATTAGGAATGATTACATATGATGAAGGATGGTAAGAGAGTGACTTTATAAATAAGGGATTCTAAGGGTTGATTAAGGAGTGATGAGGGATGATGAGAGATGATAAGGGAGTGATTAGGGAGGATTAATTATAATGAGATAGTGACTAGGGATGATAAGGGATGATGAAGATCGATGATAATGTCACTAGGGATGATGAGGGATGATGAAGGATAATGAGAAAGGAATGATGGATGATTATGAAATACGAGGTATTAATTAAATTATAAATGATAATGGTGAATGGTAATTTATATGGTTATCCCCCTCTTTTCATATGGTTATGGAAAAGGAGATATAAATATGAGTGATTTTCATATGAGAATGTTAATTTTCATGGTTTAAAATCATTCCCCTCCTCCCAAAATAGTGGTGGTACTATCCTATGTGATTTTGCAATGCTAAAAGATGAATATCTTCTATGAGTGTCTAGAATAAATCAATTATGTTATGAATACATAAGATTAGAATTTAGACATGCAAGGATTGATTCATATATCTAATATTTGTTTTAGAGTGGGTTATATTTTTATGATGACTCATGATTGGTATTTTTATTACTTATATTACAAATGGATTTTACTAGGGTTATTAGCTGTATTCATATCTGGTATGAGTGATTGCATCATGAATACATGTAGATGGCATGTATGAGTGATCTCATACCTACAGTTAGTACTAGGTATGTGGTAGATGTAATGTATGAATGATTGTATAATTACTATATATATGATATAGGTAGTATGCCATAGTCTCTTAATTTATGCAAATTGATAGAACCATTGATTAAAAAACTTATAAATTATTTATGAATTAAAACTAAATTTGCTTTCAATCCTTCTACATTATTATCCCTAGTCATTCATTTCTATATATATGTGAGAATTACCCATCTCCTTTCAAGTAATGGTTTAGTCAATGCCCCTATATTTTCTCTATATAGGTGATAATTCCCCCCTCCTACTATTCAAGCATCCTTTGATAATAACCCCTCATTTAACCTTTAATCTAATAATGCCTCATTTAATAAATTTCAATCATAATCATTCCACCACTCCTTTCAATATATGGATTGGGTATTCAATCAGATATAAGTTATTCAATATATGTATTAGGTAAGATAGATATGGTAAATATTAGATATGGGTACTCAAAATCATGATCTATCTAATGTATTTAATCGGGTAGGGCTTACTCAATTAGGTGGGTCATAATCAAGTAGGTAGGGAAATAAAGATAGGTATGTAGGGAATACTTAAGTAAAAAAGGAGGTAGGTCATAATAAATTATAATAAGTTAGGTATGGAATAATTAATATCATGCTATGGCTAAGGTATTTAGGTATGGCATATTCAAGATCAAGATATGGCTCTGGTATTCAATCAAGTATGGTATGTACTCAAGTAGGTAAAATATGTAAGGTATGATAAAGTAGTTAAAGTAGGTAGGGAATAATTAAGTACAATATGGTAGGTAGGGAATAATTAACATCAAGATATGGATTATGTGTTTAGTTAAGTTATTCATTGAGATCAAGACCTGGATCAATTATTTAATTAGGTAGGCCACACTCAATTAGATAAAGTAGATAGGGAATACTCAAGTAGATAAAGTAGGAATGTAATCCTCGATAGTATAGATCTATTAAATATGTAACATGATTCAAAAATTTATTTATCATTTTATATTTCAATGCTTAAATTATAAAAACTAAATATTCACCAAAATAGATTTTGAAAAACCTACTTCTAAATGGTAACTCCTACAACTCTATAATTGATTTGATAAGATGTAGAGTGGATTTAATCAATTTGTTATATTTAGTAAAATAAATTTAAAGTATAAAAATATAAAATTAAATATAAATTATAATAATATAAAATATAATATCAAATTAAATGTAAACTTAAATTTTACATTTAAATTTATATTCTTATACTTTACATTTAATTTTATGTTCTTAAATTTACATTTGTTTTACTAAATATTTACCTAAATATATACAGCTCTAACTGACAAAATACAAATATAAACTATTATAAATCAATGGGTGTATATAAATAAAACTAACCAAACACAACAAGAACTTATTCTAACTGAAAGGGCATATTCTTGTTTTAGTGCAAAGGGTATACATTCTTTGTATTCTAAAGGACGTACACCCTTTTACTAACAAACTCAAAAAAAATCCTCTTTCCTCTAAAACATGACATTTCAAATGGTCTATGCGATTTATAAAGGGTGTATGTTATTTTCTCAATAGGGATTACACAATTTAGTGTATGGACCAACCTAAATCATATTTGTAATGAATTTAAAAAAAAGGTGCACAACCTTTTGAAAAGGGTGTACACCCTTTACAATATATTTTTTTTCATTTTGTACACTTTTTTTCCCCCAAAATTTTTCATCTACCCAATATCCTTACCCACAATACTTTATCATGAAAATATTACCTTTAGTTTTTTTTCATGAAGATCCTTCCAAACTATTTAACCCTATAATATAGATTGGGGAATCTAGGGTTAAAGGGATATAGATAGCCTAGGGTAAAATGGTGATAAACTATCTCTATATCAGGATCATTAATTTGAAAACTTGGATAAACATATAATGAATTTATTAAGCTATGGTATGTTAAATATATAAAGCATAATTATGCTAGATATTTTAATTATAGTTAAAGCATGATACTTAGATGATTTTCATGCTAATATAGATATGGATATAGAACATGAAGGAATTATACTAGAAATGGATTCTATATTACTTATCATATTCTACATTAAATTTTTTTGTGACATATACCACTTGCATCAACCTCAAATGATTGCATCAATGCTCTTATCTAACTTAAATGTAAGTTTCATGTATAGAATATGTATTAGATCTGAATGTGACAACTTAGAATATCATAGGTTCTATGTTATGTTCAATATATTGTGCTTAGGTCTAGATCATGGGTTATACCTCCTTGTCAAATATAAATGTAAGATGATAATTTTGAGAAATGGATTTGATTATGCAATCATACCACAAAAAATCACTAAAAATATTAATCTATAATTAAAATTTAGATCCATTAGGATTACAATGCAAAAGGAAAATAAATATTCATAACAAAATTATAGCCTTGAATATAAATAATCTAAATCAAGATCAAAATAGTAAAAATACTAAATGATCATGGATTTATTATAGACTCAAAATTTGTAGCAGTAATAGATGGATTTATTCTTGACAAAAAACTATGATTGTTTGATCAATGGATATGAATATTTATTATGAAGGTTCAAGGATTTTATACTAAGATTAAATGAAATAAGAGTTGATTTAAATAAAGGAAGGAGGGAAAATTAAAAATGAAATAAAAATTTCTTGGAATATTATATAATTATAGGATTCTGGAGGGGAGGGATAAGATAAAGAGTATTATAGTATTGGAGAATTATAGAATCTATTATGAGGGGTTAATGATGATTAGAGGGAGGGTAGGTAAGTGAATAGAGAATTGATAGGTAATTAGGGTGTAGAATTTTAAGAAAGGCTACTCCTAAGATAGGGTATGTGGAAAGGAATTTAAAATTACCAAATATTAAATAAGACAATAATTATTAGTGGATAATGGATATTTATTTTAATTAATTAGGAATGTGATGTTATCAAGTTAATGTAGGATAGGGTGTATATTATAAATATTATACTAGGACTAGGATAATATAATATTAGGATAAATTAGATGGAAGTAGATAAAATTATCTATGTTAGTGAAAAAGAGAGAAAAATTAGATGCATACATTTTACCCCACTTTGAAAGGGTATCATGACTAAATAAAGTAGGATTAATGGTATTTAAAAGAAGAAAGACACTCATGGATGAATGTTAGTAAATGGTGTCAATAGATACATGATGTCTCATATGCAGACATGTAGGGAGGAAGGAGTCTAATGTACACTCGAAAGAGGAAATGAGGGGTGGGATGTGTAAAGAGATAAGGGGTTAGGATGCTAGATGAGGGACCGGTGATGTTGAAGATGAAATCAACATGACAAATGAGCTATAACTTAAAGATTCCACTAGAAAAGACATATGTATAAGGAATGGAAATGGTAGTTCCATGGCTTTTGACACATTTAAAGGGGGAATAAACCATAAAAACATGATTATAAGAAAAATATCTTAATATTTAGATGTATCCTAGGTAAGGACACATGACATGGAGAGTTAAAGAATAAGATGATTGATATATAAGGATAAGATGTATCAACATATCCTAAGAAAAGATACATGACTGGGAGAGAATCAAGAAAAAATAAAATAATGATTTTATAAGATTAATTGATAGGTGTAGGTAAAATATAAATGAGAAAGATAAGATGATATATATGATAAATAATAAATGATATGACCAAGTGATCAGAATATAAAAGGGAAGAATCAGACTGTAGTACATAGAATCAATGAGACATAATTTGATTAAAAGTGATGATTCCCCTAGAAAGGACACATGTAAGGGAATGAGAGATGATAATAAATTTATGGTCTTGGTTATGCCCTAATTAAAAGAGTAAATTGTAAACTTTAAATGAAGGATTTACCAATCATTGATAATGGCTGGTTGATGGAAGAAAATATGGATGTTATGATTTTTTTAGTCAAATAAAAAGGTGTAGGTGATTGATGAAAATACTAGGGAGATGATTACAAGGATGGTTATTGATTAATAGACTAATTCATTAATTATTGATATTATAGCTCAAGGATTTGACTGATGCAATACTTGGGGATGATGATGGACAATATTGATGTGATGATGAATGATGGGGAAAGAGAAGAGAGTGGCCAAGTTGACCTCAGGCACACCATGTGACTGAGTACTACTTACATTGTCTAAAAACACCTTAGGCCAATTTAGTTCAAACTAGATGATGCATGATATGATAGACTAGAGGAGGAAGATGATGATGGATGATAGACATGTTAGTTATTAGATATAATATGTGACTTATATGTTAAACATGAAGATAAAAGATTGGGACAAATGATGGGATATGAGGATAAATGGCTTAGAGGAATGATTATATATGATATGAGTGGATTATGGTGATCAACTTGATGATGGATTTATATGATTAAACATTTATAAATGTGCGAGATAATAGGATAAATGATGATTGAAATCCATTTTCAAGTAATAATTTTTGGAATAGGTGTCATCATAGTCTAAACAATTTGATTTAAATATCATACTAGGTAGTATGCCCCATGATATAAGTATGACCAAGAGAATTTTATGCCAAAGTGCATGATTATGAAGGGGTAAATGATGAACTCTACATAGGTCACCTAAAAATATTATTATAGATTTTTTGGATCCATCGTAACATCCTCACTAATTTCACCTTTGATGAAAGAGACATGATGTAAGAATAATTAAAAGACTAATCATAGATAAACAAAAAAACATATATAAATTTATAAACAAGTCAAATAACATAGAGCATACAAGTAACATACATAAGTATATACATAGAGACATGTTGCATCTTATCTAATTATCTTGATGAGATTCAATGGTATGGGTAATTATGAAATGAGTTAGAATAAGTTAGTTGTAATGATAATGATGTTAATTTGGATGAAGGATATGAACTTGGACAAGGGTATGGAACTGGATTAGACTAGTGACTTAGATTACGATAAGGTTATGGATAAGTACTTAGATGCCAATATCAAGACATAATACAAGACAAGATGAAAAAATGATAACAACACTAGTATTTAGGACAAGGAAAGATGACAAGAGGATAATATGGCTAAGACATTAGATAAGATGACTAGGATATTTGGGATATAAGACAAGATGACTAAGATGTTTTGGGTTTTTTTGTAATTTATAACTATTAGGTTTTTTGGATTATTTCAATTTTAAGGTACTTTTAAAATATGTATGTACACTATACAAAGGGGTTACTAGAAAATGGAATGCCAAATCTAGAAACTAGGATAAAAATTAATGTAATGTTGGAAAGGATGACAAAAGGATGAGGGTGATGTTATAAATGGAATTAGGACCAAGGAATAATGGACTAGGGATCACAAATGACCATGTCTTGAAAGAAACAAATATCTATTCACCTAAGTACTACTAGGAGGATACGCCAAGATGACTCTAGAACATTTATCAAGACATATTACTCTCCCTTACATAGTTTAATATATGAGACATGGTAGACATAATATGATAAAAGATATGGTGAAATATGATTGGTGTTAATAATAGACACAACGATAAGATATAAAATGATGGCATGGATAGAATTGACAAGGGGTGGATTTTTCCCCCAAGTGTTGAGGTATAATATATACAATTGACATTTTTACCATGACATCAAAAACTAGTTTTAACACATTAATTGTCCAAAGAACTATAAGATTAGTTTTCACCATTGGAAAAAATGTTTTTTTTTACATTTTTGACTTTTGGCATCTCAATTTATTAGATATGGGTGTGAGATGTAGAAATATTAACACTTTATTGATCTTTACCCAACACTTATTATAGTTAGATGTGATGATAGGACCATGTTATTGATATTGGATTCAATAATTTCCTTATGATATTCATTGAATCTAAATTGATACCCCTCTAGATCTATAGACCATGTGTCTTCATCACCCCTACAAGATAAATGTTTCATAGTTTTATGAGGTGTGAAATGGATGGATTTAGGGTTGTGGTTTGATGGTAATGTATATCATTTGACTGGATGATAGGGTCATGATAGGGAGGTGTGATGGGTGATTTATAAGTGGGACTAGTAGTCACACACACCATTTGACATGTAAGATGTTACATAACTGATTGGTGCCATATGATAAATATTGTATGAGATGTAAGACACTTCAACTTTGTAATTATTCTTTGATTTGATTATTTGAAGGATTATAAACCATATTGATAATGATTTTGACAAGGATTTGATAATTAGAATTGATTATATTTTGATTATCCATTGGTGCCTAACATTGGGCTTCAGTATAGGAGTTTGATAAATGATGATTATTTTTACTTTTATGGTCCCACAATGCCTTAAAGAGAATTTAACTAGGTGAATATGCTTTTTTATTAGGTTTATGACTTGAATTTTCTTAATTTTTACTTGTTAGATCAAAGGTGATTTGATCATCATGTATGAATTTCTGCATATGTTCTCTGACCTTTGTATTTATGGCATATGTTTCTTAAGGAAGGGTCTGATGATGTATATTATTATTCATCCATATGGAGGGAGGTGATTAAATGAAAAATTATAGGAATAAAACGGTATATAATTGATGAAGGTAAGGGAGATTGTATGATGAGGTCTATGAGTGGTGGTGGGCCATCATAGTCCTCATAGAGGTTCCTAGGAGATCCAATTTTGACATCAGATAAAATGTCCTCAAGATTAGTATAATTATCACTAAGACTATTTATAAGACATGAGTATGAGGTAGGATCAAATTGATTGACTGATAAATCTTGTATGAAATATGTTATTACATCATCATGTAGTTTGGGATAAAAATATATGCCTTGCAATTAATTGACATATAGATTGGAGTTATCCATAAATAGGTGGGAATTTTGGGCTAAAATGTCTATGAGGGATGATGTTTCTAATATGTTTTCTAATTTAGATACTAGTGTATGACACAATATTATTATATATAATATTTTTATTGACTCCAATGTTGACTATGATGTATATGATGTAATGTTTCTAGTAGAGGATTCCTTTTCCTCATGTGACCTCTCAAAATGGAGTCTTTGATATTATGGGTGAGAGGAAGATGATGAACATACAATGGATTTACCAAAGATAGGTCCATGGAATAAAGACTCATTAGAGAAATAAATACTAGGTTCATGTTAAAGAGACTCATTAACAATTAGATATTTATAAAAGGTATGTGGAACATTAAATATGGACTTGATGTCTTAACCTTGGTTTAGAAAGGAAGGGGATCGATCCTAATCAAAAAATGAATTTTAGCATACCTCTTATTGTTCACCTTTGGATGTAAACCCATTTAGTTCATTCTTGATTTTAATGTCACCAAGGTCAATGAGGTCCTAGACATAGTTTTGAAATTTTTTACATCAATTAATGATATGCCCCTAGGTTTGATGATATATAGTATTGGTTTTATTTTTACCAAGAGGGCTTAGGCTTGGCAGGATCAAAATTTCATATCTTTGGATAGGCCATTATGTCTATGGAAATACATTAGTAGAAGATGAGTATATGGCCTCTCTTCATTTATTGACTTAGATAATGAAGCATTAGACTCAATATTAGATTATTTCTATCATAATTGAGGGGTATGACTAGTATTAGAATGGGTGGATAATATAGGATTCCCTTTACTAGTGTAGTAAGAGGTATATGATTGGCTATGACCAATGGATGGAGGGTTTGAATCAAACTAGGTGGTATGGAGTCTAAGATTGTATTCACATGAATGGGAGCATATTGGAGTTAATGTTACGTGGATGGGATTGAAATATATAAGATGTGGAGTTCTCATCTCAAGGAGATAGGAAAGTGCATCTTTATTGGCCATGAGGCATTTTCTCAATTAGTGTATTGACTAAGTCTACTTTATATGCCATGAATCAAGATAAGATAAATTATAGCTGATGTGGTTTGCCAACCTTAATTGATAGGTACATGGGATTAAGGGATAAATATGAGATGTATGGAAAAAATTTAGATGAGGGTTTGCTTTAGTTTGATCTCAATTTTGATTGGATATTTTGACATGATGTGATATTTGATGGGCTAAGACAAGATCAAGTCGACAAAATTAGGATGTGAGATATAATTTTGATGAATTAGACTATATTTGATTGAGTGAGATAGATAAACTCTATGACTTGATACAAGGATATACTAGCCTAAGATGTGTGATTTTGGTTAGGGTTGACTATATTTTATAAAGTATACTAGCTTAAGGCTAATAAGATCGACTCAATTTGAATGATATGACTTGGTTGATATGATAGGATGATAGGATTTAATGGTGTGTATGGATCAAACTTGATTAAACACAAGAAATCTTGGAATCAAGACCTTGATATGTAATGTGTTATTTTTCAACATAGAAGAAGACAAACTATAAATACATACTTGATAGAATGACTTGTATAGACAAAGGTATGACAAGGTAAGGATGGTTTAGACTATGATTGGGTTAGGTTTATAAAATGGTGGATAATGTGATTAGGTTAAATAAGGTCAAAATAATTGATGTTGTGTCAACTAAGATAAGGTGAGAAATAATTTTAAACCTAAAGGATAAGATGGACAATGTTAATACCAAGGTATGATTATGGTGTGATTAGGTCAAAAGGTGACTAGAATTAGACTAGATGGGGATATGATAAGGTCCAGGATAAGGGATGATGATGATGATGGTTGAATTAAGGACTATATTTGATTATGGGGGAATAATGTTTTGTGTGTTTGGTCAAATGGATGAAAATAATACATACCTCTACAAAACACAACAAAACAAGCAAGCCATAAACCTAGAATTAGTGACTAGCTTAAAAGTGTAACTTGATGATTACACCATCTAATGGATTTAAGGGTGAGGTTTTAGGCTAGTGACCTATTAAAAAATATACTAAACCTTCTAAACCCTATTTTCTTATAAAAACACTTTAGGATCTAGTACTAACTTCATAAATAAGTCACTCATTATGGCCAAAGCTCTTATTATAGGTTAAATGAGGTCTCTAAGGGCTCCCTTGATTTATAGTAGGTATTTTGGGCTTGATTCCATATAGGGTATAGTATTATGCTTTAATTATAGAGTTAAATATTTACCTTAATGGGATCATATACAAGGTCTCTTGCTTGGCCTAACAATAGTTGTCCCTATTTTTTATCCTCTACTAAAACATAGTGTGGTTGAATTCATGGTGACTAGATTCATGTCACCAACCCCTAAAACTATGAAAAGTAGATGGTGATCAAATCTATGTCATGTTTCACCATATAAAAAGAATGGGAGGGTTTATTAGTGGTTTTTTATCATTTGAAACTCATTTTAAGGATGCATGGAGGAAAGCACACACCACTGTAACCCTAGGATATAGATAAGAAAATAAAAAGTTGATTAAATAATTAATTAAGTGTGATATATTTAAAATATATACAAGATAGTTTTCAAAATTCCAAAATCTTTGATAGGTTTCCTACAAAGAAAGTGATTAGTATCTTTAGTTTGGAAATCTTGAGGGGCAAGTTGCAAAACAAGATGTTATAAAAAGACAAAAATGTGTCAAAACATGACATAAAAGACAAGTGGTTAGTTTAAACTAAGAAAAACATTATGTATTTATACATTAAATTTTGAATGAGACACTGAGATGTGGGGGTGGTATCCCCGAATTATCAAGGGGAATTTCCCCTTAGGGGGTCTAGGGGATAGATACCCAAGCAAGTTCCTTATCATGGTATAGGCCAAAATTGAAGAGTAGAGCCCTAGACCCCAAAATCAATTTGGATCCTACATAACCCTTGTAATAAAGCAAAATTTAATGAAAATGATCTAAAAAGGGAACTAAAAAAATACAATATTTGAGGCAAATAAAGGGAAATTCTAAATGTAAAATCACTACTACAGTAATCGATATCATAACTACATAGTTAGTGTTAGTCAGACTAACATATAAATAGTTAAAATGTCTTATGTGAAGTCAAAATGGTAAATACAGACAAGTGATAATGTAAACTACAAATAAATTCCCATGATTAATGGGAAATTAATTAGTTCAAAATTTCTTATAGAATTTACAACATCTCGACTAAGAAACAAAAATGGAAAAACATAGAAGTGATTTTGAAATGCTTAAAATGGACTAGGCTAAAGTTAAATGCACTATGTTTTGTCTAATATTTAAAAAATTGTAGATATTAATAATATATTATTCTAAGAAATATTAAGAATTATTAATATCAATAATGGTATAAATTATATGAAATATGATTGTAAAAAATTCATATACCAATATCAAAATCACAACTACAATGTCAAACCCATGATTTACCAGAGGTAATTTTAAAAAATTATATATAAATTTAATATATTTACAAATTTATAGAGACTAAATGTTCTTAGAAGTAGTATTGAGTTATGATATTATAAAATTATGATATTTATAGTAATTATTAAGACTTAAACAAAATTAATTAAGTTTATTCAAAATCCTAACTAGGAGTCACGATGTTGGAGAAAAATTAGATTGCAACATCAATCCTAAAAAATATATGTTAGGGATAAAGACCAATATCTAAAAAAAAAAAATGATATCCTCAATAGAAAAGCAAATAGATTTTATACTGGAAACTTTATAAACTCACTATTACTCAAAATCACTATTGACAGTGTGCAAACTACATCTAGAAATCAAAAAAGGAAATGTATAAAATTGATTTTGATTATAAGTTAATAATTTATGAATTTAGTTTTACAAAATTCTCACTTGTTTATACATCAAATCAATCTATATAGAGATTATAAATGTCATAAAAACTAGATTAAGATATGTGACAAGTTTGATTAAAAATAATTTATGACCCAAAGTAAAATCACAACTGCAATGTGCAACATCAAAAATGGAAATCAAAATCACAAATTTAAATAAATAATTTTGTTAAAATATACTATAATGACTATGTAGCCTAACATCTAATGGTTAGCTACTACACTTGGTGTAAAATCATGACTGTCAAAGTCAAAATTTCTTGTGCAAAATTACTTTTAATAGAGTAAAATCACCCTTCACTTGGAGGATTTTTTTTTATAAAATTTATATCCCCAATTTTTTTTTTAAATATTTCTTAAAATATGCATTATCATACTTCACACTCACAATATTAGTCCAAAAGTAGGGATCCCACTATGGTCACCATATGTAAGATGATAATTTTTAGTAATGGACTTAATTATGCAATTATACAAAAAAATCACTCAAAATATCAATCTACAATAAAAATTTAGTGCCATTAGGATTAAAATGCAAAATATAATTTTAAAATTCATAACAACATTATAAAATTAAATTGAAATTCTCCAAATCAAGATCAAAACAAGAAAAACATTGAATGATCATGGATTGCTTACAGACTCATAATTTATATAAGTAATGGATGGATTAATTCTTGATAAAAGAATATGATAGTTTAATCAATGCATAATAATATTTAACATGAAGGCTCATGGATTTTATACTTATACTTAATGGAGGAAGAGATTATTTAAATATAGGAAAGCGAGAGAATTAAATGGAATTAAAAATTCCTTGGAAGCCTCTAGAATTATATAGTATACATATCTTATACTATAAAATAAGATAAGTATAATTCACCTCTATCCCCATTATTTTTGTAAACTTATCTTAGCCTTAAGAGGGATAAGAGAAAGAGGATTCTAGAATTGGATAATTATAGAATCAATTAGGAAGGGTTAATTATTAATAGTGGGAGGTCAAGTTAGTGATTAGATAAGTGTTAGGTGATTAAGGAGTAGGCTTATAGGAAAGGCTACTCCTAAGATAGGGTAGGGGGAAAGGAATTTAAAATTCCTAAATATTATATAGGATACATTTTTAGTGAATAATGGGGATTTAGGTGAATTAATTAGGCATGAGATGTTATAAACTTCATTTAGGATGGGGGATATATTATAAATATTATACTAGGACTATGATAATATGATATTAGAACAAATTTTATGGAATTAGATGAAATTAGAAATTTTAGTGATGAAATGAGAAAATTTAGATGCATACATGAAAAACCCTATTTATTCATCTCCATAATGGCTATAGAAAAAATGGGTTACTGATCACATGGTTTTGATTATCTAAAAATACCCCTATCAATTATCACTATGTACATAACCAATACTTTAAAGATAACCTCATACTTATGTACTTCTCCCTTTTTTGTTGGCTTGTGTGTGCATAAGGATACAATGTGTGATAAGTAAGTACATAGAGTTATATACCTTGTAGCTTATTAAATATGGATAATGGGATGTTCCTTTAGTACTTCATACCTATATATGTATTGTACATATGAATACTATGGAAATAGGGAAAATAGGAAATATTTTACTCACTTGAGTGCTTGATTGAATGTATTTTATAAGTTTCCTTGTGTGGATTGATCATATCTTTATACCAATGATTTTTGATAATATCTCACATTAAATAACTTATTCTATCCATAGATAAATGTTTTATTTAAAAATTAGACTATTTTTAGGTTACTAGACACTGCATTAGGGTAGGACAATTACGTCGATGTAGACATCTCATTGGGATGCAAGTGTTCAAGTAGTTAGAAAACATGCACAAGTCTAGAACAACATAAGATAATCACATTTATAAAATGTTAATCATGATAGAAGGTCTAGGTCATCAAGATAACATTGGTTGGATTAAAATAAAAGTGATTCAATAGAGAGAGATAATGAATGCAAGTCCTTTTATAGTGGGAAAGGTCTAAAATATGAACTGACATACATGACATGTATTTTCCAAGTGTAAAAGATTAAGTGCCATATAATTTATAAATAAAGTCTACATTTTCCCATTTAATATAGTAAATAAATCAGTAGTTTCAATAAAAATAAATGCATGCATGGGTGTGTATAACACACCTTGCCTTTACATGAGTCTAAATTGAGTGTTTTTCTAGTGGTTGAACTGAAACCAAGAGCTTGTTACAATATATAATCCAAAATTTAAAGCATTAAAATTATTGAAATATAAATATTAAGGTTTAGGGTTACACCTATGTATCGATGAAATTGTCTTGAATTTTTTGTAATTTGATTTGAATATATGTATCATTATGAAGCATTATATCTAGGAATAAGACAAATATAAAATATATAATTCATAAATATATAAATATTGGAGGACACATACCCATAACCTTGGATAAAAAGATGATTTGACACTCGATGGTTAATATTAGCTCAATCATGGGACCCAATCATACTTATAACCTTATGAGTGTTAGTGAACAAAGTCAACTAAAATTATAAATTTGGTGAGGTTGTATGATATAATCAAGTCCAACCTATAAACTTAGAGATATTGAGTGACTTTATCACCTCAACATACCAAAAATCAAGCCAACTACTGTAGTAGATTAGCTCAATATAGTTTGTAATAATCTAATCTAGTCAGATAAAGTCCATATAAGTATTTGAAATATGAAACATGCTTTTTTTAATAATTTAGGTGCCCTTTTACATGTAATATACACCTCATAAATGTCTCATGTTAAAACCTAGGTATAAAAATGGTATTTGTGTATATAATTCTACCACAACTATGTATTTTAATCATATAACTATGAATTTTGGCCAATTTTAAAATTTTGTAAGTGTGGTTAACATGTTTTCATAACATTCCTTAAATATAATCTAAAATCTAAAAGTAGTGTAAGTGTATATAACATGTTTACATCCCTCCACTATATATCTAAAACTAAGAACTAGTATGAGTGTGGCGAACATGTTTTTAAAACAGACCCCTAATACAATCTAAATATTTCAACTTATATGAGTGTGGAGAACATGTTTATAAAATATGCCCCCACTAAAATATGAATATTTGAATTGGTATGAGTGTAGAGAAAAATTTTCCATAACATTCCCCCATTTTACATCTAAAACTAAGAAAAATATGGAATCCATACCTGTATGTCTTGATCCATAATATTCCCTCTTTTTAGGTGAGGGTAAATAAAAATTAGTTGTTAAATTATCTCAAAAGGATAAGATAACCATGTAAAATATAAATTTATCATGTATCATATAGGAGAAACATCTCTTGGTAGCTTTATTATTGAAGCACACAAATTGTGATCACATCCAGTGATAAGATGCATGATGTAGATCACTATGACATCCTAATAGTGATAGTACAAGATCAACAAGAAATCAAACATTCACATAAGATCACTTAAAATAAAATAAAAATACAATGGTAAAATAGAACTTCAAACAAGGGGAATGTTATGATGACACATAATCAAAGGGCATGACTAATTCAAATGTCCAAAAATAAAGGAATGACATATTCAAATGTCAACATATAACAAACCATGACATATGCAAATATCATAATAGGAAAACATAAGTATGGGGGTCATAAATAATGTAGCATATTCAAATGATCGAATAAGTAAGATAATTCATGATAATAGAAATCAAGGAACACACTCAAAGAAGTGCAAAAAGGAATGCATGGATAAAAATCAACCAAAATAAACATAACATATTATCCCATGGATCATATGTGTTAGCAAAAAAAATAAGTACATAACATATCAAGTAAATTGTAAAAGATATAATCATGGATAAAATCATTTGTACGTACAAAATATCAAACATGATAATGTAAAGTGAACATATAATTATATAACTTATATGTTTTATGATCAAAGAAGTGAGTTCCCCCAATGTCCACATGACATGAGTAGAGGGAAGACCCAACATCTAAAAATGCATAGATCATGTAGTTATGTATACCTATATCACACTCAAATAATGTGTGGAACACATTTGTATATTTAAAGTATTTATAATCCATATACCAATATGGAACCAACAACATATATGCCAAATAGATATTAGAACCTATGAAAACTAAAATTATTTTTGGATTTTTGATGTTTTTTTTTGGAATATATGGAGATTATATAAGATATTAAATGATTTAAATAGGAAGATGAGAATATTTGAGTAGTGGTAAATGATTAACATCTATTGAACTAAATTTTTTATATGTGTGCACAATAAAACTATAAAGTGTATCATTCTCTTTTGTTTAGTTTATACTTGGTATATTTGGTTTGCATTTATCTGAATTTGGTTTCTCATTTTCCATTGATGGATTCAATTGATTGATACTAGTTCTTCTAGGTATGAATAGTTTATATGGTATGTTATTAAGTGTATTATAAAATATTTTTCTAAATGGCTCATAGGAAGATTGTTTACCATAAATAGGACCAATTAATCTATCCAAATTTGAAGAAAGGTTTGTATATTCCTCCTTTGTAATCACATTTGTAACATTATATTTTTCAATTGGATATCGACTTTTGACTTCTTTTTTTATAAATCCTGGATTAAATATTTATTATGCCCATTTCTCTTTTTGTGATGGTATCTTTGCCATATGTGTTTTATTATTTGAATTATTCTCATTTGTAGGTTATTATTCTTTTGCATTGGTCAAATGTACCTTTGAATTATTTTCATTAATATTTCTAATATATCACAACCCTTGATGATCATTCTGATCATATGAAGAAATAGTATGAGTGATGACTTGGGAATGTTTTCCCAATCCTTGAACATTATAACCAATGTTTTGTAAATATTTATTTTCAAACACATATTTTTTGGAAAAGTAAGTATCATTATTGAAAGGTAAATTTATATCCTTTTCTTGATTTGATTTGAATTTTTAACCTTTTCTTACTCTAAGTTTGATATTTGTAATTATTTTTACAATGTATTTTTATTTCATAACCACATTTTTTGTTTTTGTATTTATAATTTAGGAGAGGTACTCATAATGTGAGTGGTGTTCTTGGTTGATGTATCAATGATATGATCACTACTACCTTTTTGATTTTTTTTCTTTAATGCATAACAATAATATTCATGATGACCATACATTCTGTGATACACATAGTCATATTTGGATTGCCTTATAGGATGTGGTAGAGATAATTTGAAGAATTTATCTCAAATCATTTCTCATAGGATTTCACTTATACTCTTAGTATGATTTTGGTCACTTTTTGAATCACTTTTAATAGATGTATTCTATTGTATATTTTCATTTGGATGCAAAAAAATGTTGGAAAAACATTGGTAGATGAGGATGCAAACACATGATTAATAGTACCATGTGTTGAATTTTGTAGGTATGTAATATGATTTTATAACAATGTGAAATTTGAACTAAATTTTTTTTCCCACTCTTCTATTGACTTTTTCATAAGGTTGATTTGATATTTTAAGGATTAACAAGCATAAACCCTAGGCACCTTAAATTGAACATGCATACATACACCATCTACATTACCCATTGAAGGAGTGATAACATGAACCTAGTTAGAATGGTGTTGGCTATCACCCTACTTAGGGTTAGGAGTAAGAGGATCAATACTATTTCAATAAGAGTTTTAAAGAGGGCTTAAATTTTGATATTGTTTTGAAACTATCTCATTATATTGATCAATTTGGTTAATCACTTTAATTTATTCCATCATACATGAAACATAACAAGTAACAAATACCATGATGTACTTTAAAATAAAGTAGGTGAAAAATATATCCATATTAAACATGTTTGTATAAAATGGGAAATTTAATTTTTAAAATTTGAATAATTTGAAATTAGGATTCAAAAAACAATAAATCAGATAACCCTAGGCCAACTAGGGTTTTCAGACCAAAGTCTAGGGTCACCACAATGTGCCAAAAGAAGATAAAGTAATATAAATTGATTTCATAATAAATTAACAAAAATAAAATAGGTTTTCAATAAAAATAGGAAATAAGATGAACGTAGATAAATAGGGAAACTAACATAAATTATACAACATATAGGTCTAAATTTATTAAAAATATCAAAATGATAAATTCATAAAATACATACAATGTTTTGGAAAAAAACATGTTTTTGTCTATATCAACATAATTACGAAAAAATTATGATTAATTTGAAATGTGATCTATTTTGAATCATAAATATATCAAATAATGTGTAATTCTTAACAAGTAAAACCCTAGAATATTTCAAATAAATAATAATAAATTTTATTAAAATAAACATTTATTTTATAGATCTGAGAGAGGTTTTTGAATAAAATATTATTCTTTATGACATCTAGAAATAAATTACAAAATAAGTGCATTCACCTTATATGTCAATATTTACTAAAAATATAAAATTTTAGAAAATGAAATACCCATATCAAAGTTTATTAAAAAAAAGAGGTTTTTATTTATACCAATATGAATAGACAATACCTATGATAAATTATAAATTAGAGTTTTTTTATGTATAAATGTTTTAATAAACAAAAATAAAACTTGTAATCATATGAACACAAATCTTATAAAGAAGAGGAGGGTAAAACACTAGGGTAAAGTATCAGATATAAAAATTAATCATAGCAAATTGAAACACTAGGACAATATAAACCCTAGATCATGTTAGGTTTTCAAAACAAGATTCAAAGGTTATGTTCTCCATAAGTTTAAAACTAAAATATAGAATGGGGAATCTATGCTTAAAGGGATAGAGATAGCCTAGGGTACAAGGATGATAAACTATCTCTATAGTAAGACAAATAGTTTTTAAATTTAGATAAACATACACTAGATTTATTATGTTGAGATATGGTAAAAACATAAAGTAAAAATATAATATATATTGAAATTATAATGAAACTAAGATACTTATTTGGTTATTATGATAATGTATATCTAGATATAGAACAAGAAGGAATCAGACTAGAAGTGGATTTTAGATTAGTCATCAGAATCTATATTAAGCACTTTTGTGACCTAAAACACTTACACAAACCATAGATGGTTGTATTGATACTTATGTCCAACCTAGATGTAGGTTCCATGTACATAATACATAATGGATCTAAATGTGACCATTTAGAATATTTTTGGTTATGTGTCACCTTCACTCTAGTGTGCTTAGATCTAGATCATGCGGTGTCTCTCTTTATCAAAGAGTAAAACCCTACTTCTTTATCTTCATAGTAGCTATGGGAAAAATGGGTTAGTGGACACATTGTGTTTATCTACCCAAAATACCCCTATATTTATTTATCCCTTGTGTGTTGGTTTGTGTGTGCATAGGGATGTAAGATGTGATAAGAAAGTACATAGAGTGACCTAGGTTATAACTTGGTAAGTGTGGATCTTAGGATAATCCTTTAGTAATTTAGACCTATAGATGAAACATTTTTATGGATTATAAATAAATAGGGGGGAAATAGGGAATCTTTTACTCACTTGAGTGCTTGATTGAATGATTTTTTTAAAGTTTCCTTCTGAGAGGCAAGTTTTTGATAAGTTTGTGCTAAGTGATGAATGAATGAATATTGATCATGTATTTATAACAATATTTTTAGATAATGTCTCACATTAAATAGCTTAGTTTTATCATAGTTATTCATTTAATTTTCAACTTAGATGATTTTTATGGAACTAGACACTTACATTGGGGTAGAATACTTATATCGATAAAATCCTTTGATTGAGATGCAAGTGTCTAGGTAGCTAGAAAATAAGCATAGGTCTAAAATTTTTAGAAACAAATGATAATTAGGTTTATAACATTTTGAGAATGATATAAGGTATGAGTCATTAGTATAACATTGGTCAGACTAAGAGATAACAAATTTGGCACATAGAGATAGTGTATGCCAACCTTTTGGAAAAGAGAAAGGTATTGAAGCTCAAGGCACATCCATGATATGTATTTACCATGTTTAAAATAAAAAGGTGATATATAATTTCTAAATAGTGTCTACACAAACATATAATTCAATATGTATATTCTTTTCAAAGTTTGAGTAAAGATGAATGAATATTGTTAAAAGTATTATATGCGTGCCTTATACACGAAGTTTGCAATTAGTTATATTTTTTACTAAATGGTTCCTTAGATACATTTAAATAGTTAAAATATGTTTTATTTTTGGCCTTTAATACACACAATGTTCCGAAATTTACATTGGAATGTATGTAAAACTTCAAGCAACGTGATGATGAATATCTTCAAGATTAAGTTATTCAATTTAAAAACACACCATATTCCTTAGAATATCAACCTTAATATTTGGAATTATAATTCCTATTTAGTAGAGGTATTAATCCTCCACTAAATAAAATGACATTAAATAAATGTTATAACTAATTTACCCACCTATATATGGATGTGCATAGATATGATTTATTCCCACTCAAGTATAAATAAAAAAATTAAATCCATATCTTAAAAATAGTAGACATCTTATTCATGATATACAAAATATTATTGAATTACCAAATGAATATATAAAAAAATGGAATTCAAAATATTTATATGACAACTTTGTAAAAATTACTCAATATGAGACCAATACCAAATTGACATAATCGACAACCACTTCTAATTGCACCAAGTAAAAAGCATCTTTTCCAAAAGGATTTTAAAATTACATTATTCATGGGTGGAGCTTATATTCACCATAACCATAGTGATCCTATAGAGAATGAATTTTTTTGTAATTAAATATGTTCATAACAACTTGGTTATACCATCATAAACTTACACCATAAGTGAAGTTGTAAAACTTCAATAGGATACATAATATTACCAATTGGTTGTGGTTTGTGTATTGTCCAAATTAAATAAAAGGTCATTCCCTATACAACTAAATGCAATTTTACACTGGGTACATTTTTTCTATACCAAATGGAATCTAAAATAGATCAAAATCAATAAGTTATTTCATTATCCTATAATGGAATATTAGTTCACATATCACATGATGTTGATTGTAATTTTATACTAAGCAAAGAGAGAAGAGGAACATGATATTGAAAAAATCACTCAAAAGGATACAATAATAAAAAAAATTGATCCATGCCATGAACACTAACCAAATAATTTCAAATATTATAATCATATTATAACAATAAAATACTCAAAAAAATCCAAAAACTTTAAAATAAAATAAAAATTACAAAAACATTCAACATTCAGATGTTTATTATCTCTTTGGAATCGCTATTGTTTGATATATGTTAGTATATACAATATCATTTCATTTATATATACACATATATTTCACACATATTTGAGTGTGATACATGCATACCCAAACACATGATATACACACTTATAGATGTTTGACCTCTCCTATACCCATGTCATATAGTACATGAGGGGTATTTAATTATTTGATCATGATTGATATAAGGTACATATCCTTAATGATCATTTATACATTATCATGTTTAATATTATATGCTAATGCTTACACATGTATATATCCATTTTCATATTTTTTTTAGTGTACTTGATATGCTATGTTACTAACATTTTTTGTTAATACATATATGTAAAGACTAATATGATATGTTTAAGTTGGTTAATTATGCATCATATATTTTTCACTTCCTTGAGTGTATTAAATTGATTTTTATTTTTTATCTTGTGTAACATTTAAATATGTTATGGTTTTTGGCCCCTATGTCATTATATGTTATTTGGACATTTTAATATATTGTTTCCTTTCAATTGTGTGGCATTTTTAACATGCCCCTTGTATGTGGTTTCCTTGGACCATTCTTATGTATTAAATTTAGTGTTATTTTATGGGTGAATGATTTTTTTTTGATCTTTTAATTTTACTCTTTATATGTTTCCATGATCAATATCATTCATCTTAGGACTTAGTGTCATCACATACTATGTGCTTTATTGATATAAATAATTAGACATGTTATCCTTATATGCTACATGATTTATACATAAATTATATAATTACCTTGTCCTTTTAAATTAAGGTACACACAATATTTTATTTCCCTCACCTAAAAAAGGTGGCACATATCAATGGGGGCATGTCATAGAAGCATGAAGTCCACATTTTCATATTTTCTAGATTTCAGTTGGTGCATGACATAAATACATTACTTCCACACTTATATAGTTTTTAGTATCTATTTTATAATTAAATTTAATTTAGGTTCAATATAATTTTATAGGCTTACCCTAAGTCTTATGTGTGTGTGTGTATCTATTGTATTTATAAATTAACTTTATTCTAGCCTTTATAAGGTGGAAATCACCTCTTTAGTCCCACACATGGAACAAACATGTAACTTTATTCTAGTATTTATAAATTAATTTCATATAACTCCTATTCCTTCACATGGAACACACATCCTCCCCACTTGTAAAAAGATTAGGGATACTTGAAACACATAACTAAGTTTGCACATGTTACTCCTCTTCTCTCTTAGCTCTATATTAAGATCTCTCCTCTCTTATTCATCAACACTCTCAAAACATAACTCATTCTTGTTGTTTTAAATATTGATCTTACATCCTTGATAATTTATTTGCCTAAGTCCATTCATATTCTAATCCTCTACATGCTATTATATTTTGAGTGATTTATTGTTGAAAGATTCTTAATAATAATGTGGGTTTTTTTATCATTCAAAATTTTCCCCACTTATCAAATAATTTGACTTGGATTTTTGGTTTGATCTATTTTTCAAGTTAATATTATTAATTTACTTTTTTTTTCAAAATTTGATTCTTGGGATATTATATTTTAGTATAAGAGCCATGATTTGGTTAACATTTGAATATTGAGTTTATGTAGATTTGAAGGTGGAAAAAAATATTTTATTTATTATAGCATTCTATTTTTTATCTTTAGGTTCTTTTAATAAGTTTTTTTTATTATGGAATATTATTTCTTACTTATAACCTTTTGCTTTTAGGTATCTCAAATAAAGTTTTCTATCATTCTAGTTTTTTTCCTCTATTCAATTGTTTTCTAAATTTATGTTGTATTATTTGAGTATTTCTGCATACTTTAGATGTTCATTGTTTTTTTACTCTCTAGTTTTGTTTTTTTATTCTATTTTTAACAAATATTCTCTTAATCTTAACACACAAATAAAATCACTTCTATTTTTTTAAATACTTTGCTCTCTAGCATTCAATTTTTTTGTTCTAGTTATAAGTTTTTATTTATAGTCCACTTATTATTTATTTTGAAGAGAATTATCAATAGAATTTATATCTATGAGGTTTTTATTTATATCTTCTCTTTTCTATCACTAACTCTTCTTCACAAGTTCTACACCTCTTTTTTATCTTCCTGGACTAGTAATTTTTCTTAGTTAATCTTTAATATTAGTTGGATGCAAACCCTTTTTTTAGTGTGGTGTATTGTTGAGTCTTGTATTTGTGGTTTGACATGGTTCCTTTTAAAACATCACTAGAGTTTAGTTTTTATACTTTACCTTCCTCTTTCTATGTTAGTTGATATTTTGATAGCTTGCTAGTGGGTTGTGCAACTCATGATAGTCTCCTTATTGCCCATATCTTCCATTTTTTGCTTTTTATGTATTTTTTTAAAATCCTATAAAGCATGTAACTTCCATTGGTTCTACCTATTTTTCTTTGACTCTTTTGTTATCCACAAGCCTACAATTTTATTCACCCTTTTTATTCTCTTTGTGTATTTTTATTTTAACTTGGTGTAGTCATATTTATTTAAAACATCTTACTATGTATTTCTACCTTCAAGTCACCATTTTACTTTCATAACATCTCTATATATTTTTATAATCATATTTAATTATATTATTTATAATGTGGTGACACTTGTTAAGTTATCTTATTTCTATTTAATCTGGCATGATACTATTATTTTATTCCATGTTTGTGTTTTAATAAAATTTAATACATTTAATCTTAATCATTATTGTGATAACACATTTTATGTCTTAATGTTTCTAATTAAAATAACGTTGAAAATTAACTCACCTTCATGATTCTTACTTTTTCTTTGTCTTTTTTTAAATTTGATAAAGGTTAGTCTTGTGTTGCCTCATAAATGGTGTTTCATTCATTGGCAAGTCATTGATTTTCATTTGCTTATGTGGAACCTTTATTTGGAATGAATTAATTTTTTTCATGGATATTTACAATTTTTTTGGTTTTATCTCCCACTCAAATAAAACTTTTTTTCCTTATTCCTAAGTCATTTCTTAAATCAATAAACAATACGCATGCACAAAAAAAATGATTTATGACTTCTTTTCACTGATATGATTTTATGACATAAAGCTTTTAATTGTTATATAGAACAAAAAAGTATTTTTTATGTATATTAAATATTTATGTTTTAATTTATATACACTAAAAGTCCTTTCAAAAAAGTGTTTTCACGTGGAATAATCTTTTTGTTTTTTTCTTGACATATGATTCTTATTGTACATTTTAAATTTTAAATTAATTTTTTCCCACTTTACAAAATTTGCTATTCACTTCATTTTTTTTTAGTTATGTAAATATTATTCATTTCAAATAATTTGATTTTGAAAACATGATGTTGATTTAATTAATTCTCTTAGATAAAAATTATTGAGTAATACACTGAGATTAACTCATTGAAATGTCAATTTGAGTGTCATAATAAGACAATTATGTTACTTCAAATTTCATATGATGAGAATTTAATGTGACACAAAATATTTTTGACTCTCTTAACACTCATTTATAATATTTTGAACATGTGAAAGCATATAATATATTTTTTAACCTCCTAAAGAGAATATTACTCCATCATATGATAGTTCTAACCTTGGTTTAAAAATAATTCAATCTATGGGGTATATCGGTAGTGGCCTTGTTAATTGTGAAAATGGTATTACTGCACCCCTTTTTATTGAATCTAATGTTCATTCTAAAATTGTTTCTTTTAATGATTCACATAATTCTAAAGTAAATTCATAATCTTATTGTCCTCCTTATCAAAATAATTATATTACATCTTGTTTTAATTATATTATCTATAATGCTCGTGCATTGGTTAAAGTTGGTAAAAAAATTTGTCATTGTCTAAAACATGGGCATCATATATCTAAGTGTTTTAAATTTCATCCATGAAAATATTGTGGTAAATACACACATGATACTTTGTATTATTGAAAAAAAACTAAATCTCCTTCCTCTAAGGGTAAAACTATTTAGATTCCTAAATTTGATGAATCTTCTAAAGACTTTGATATGTTCTTGTGATAATTATTATAATGATTCATGTATAACATATTTTACAAGTGACACATATTATTTGTATACATTTTGATCTCTTTTATGTATTCCTTATTTTTTGTTGCATAAGATATATGTTTTGATTATTTTAACTAACTCCCTTTTCAGTCTAATTTTTACACTTTCTAATGAAAGTTATCTTTACTCCTTTTACCTATTTGTACATCTACTTTTATTACATTATTTATTTATATTTTATTTTTGGCATAATAATAATTTAACTTGAAAGATAGGTGTTAACTTGCTTGTTTTGTAGGTTTTATGGATCATTTTTTTTTTGTCGGTCTTTGTTATATTATGGATTAACCATATTATCCAAAGATGATTCTTGGAGGTTATTGTTGATTAAAAAATTCTTCCTTGTGACTTTTGGTCTAACCTTTTCTTCTTTTTTTATTTGTCTTGAAGGAAATTGCTATTAATTGGGATTATTATGCAATTTCAACTACCTTACTTGTTTATAAAAAGTTTTTTGTGCCTTTGTAACCCTAAATTTAAATATAAAGGGGAGTGTTGGAGAATTAAATTTAATTTAGGTTCACTATATGTATTTAGGCTTATAATACATCTTATATGTCTATGCATTTATTGTATTTTTAAATTCACTTTATTCTAGCCTTTATGAGGTGTCAATCATCTCTCTAGTCCACTTGTAGGATTAGGAGTTACTTTTATGTAACTCCTCCTCCTCCACATGACACACACATCCTCCCTAATTTTAATAGGATTAGGGACACTTGGAACACAAGATTGAGATTTCAAATATTACTCCTCTTCTCTCTTATCTCTGTATTAATAGCTCATCTCTCTCATTCCTCAAAACTCTTGAAACATAACTCATTCTTGTTGTTATAAGTATTGTTCTTGCATCATTTATGATATATTGGCATAAATATAATCTTATTATAAGATTATACATGATATTTTGTTTGGAATGATTCATCATTTTAAACTTATTAATACTAGTGAGGGAATTTTTGTCATTCAATGGTTTCCCCACTTATTAAAATTTTTATCTCAAATTTATGGTTTGCTTTATTTTATAAGGTAATATTTTTCATTTACTTGTTTTCAGCATTCAAGTATTGAAATATTATATTATTATCTCAATATTTAAGTGGGTTCATGTTATAAATTCATGACCTCCACATTTGTGTAACTCTAATTCAATTTCATGATTTAGATATACAGTTGGGATAGAATCCTATATATTACAACCAATTTTAAATATATTTTTTAAAAAAAAAAAATTAAATTTTTTTTGAAACATATTCTCTAATTTTGACTTATTATAGGTTCATATTCCATGATAATTCACTAAAAATTACAAAATTTACCAATTATACTATTCATCTGAACACACTGATTACACTAAGATGTATTATTATCAAGCCTTTTATGCTACAATAGTTGGTTTATTTTATAGGTTAAAGTTATTAAATCATTAAACCTCACTATATTTATAGGTTGGAGTGATTAAATAATCCAATATCACTAAATTTATCGAGTGAGTTTATTACATAACTCACCCTCACCAAATTACATATTCACACTTGACTTTTGAGATTGAGATATAATGATCTTAATGGAGATATCAAAAATCATCCTTACACCAAATTAGGGTAATAATAAACTGAAATGTCCATATTTAAATTACCCAAGGTTCAAGTGTGAACCTATTACATCTCTAATTTTCATAAGGAATCATCTTTATAGAGTCACCACATCAAGTGGAAACATGGTTACACTGATACAAAGGTGCACTTCTTCCTTGCTATCTTTATTTTCAAGAATTTAAAGTTATTTTAAATTTTAGATTATATGCACTGATTTACGCTACAACAAGATCTTAGTACACCAAAAAAGGAACTCAAATTAGGCTTAAGTAAATTCAAGGTGTGTTTTACACACCCATGTATGTATATATTTCCTTTAAGCTAATAATTTCATCATCATCCATTACTATATTAAAGGGGCATGGGAAAAATGTAGATATTAAAACTATTTTTTTATAGTATATCAAATTTGCACATTTGACAAATATCAATCAAGGCTCTTCATTTTATTTATAAACCTCTTTGATACCAAAAGGATTGCATTCACCATCTCATTATTCCTAAATGCTTATATCTTAGTCTTATCCATATCATTCGAATGAACCAAATACCCTACACTATGCAAAAATATTAAGACTTGATAGTCATAATTCATTATTGCTTTCAATTTTTTACCTATTTTATATCCTTTTAAACACTATTGACCATAGAAGGACACTATCATCAAAGATAGTGTCCAAATACTTATCTAGTGTCAAGTTTTCAAGAGTCATTCAAATTTTAAATGTATCAAAACCTATGGTCGACATATTTATCTTATTGAAGCCTACTATGAGATACTTTCAAAAGGTGTGGTATAAATATACGTCTAATCCTTCTGATTGATCATCTAACATACACTAAATAATCACCTACTAAAGCTCAACCAGTTAAATGGAAAATCAATCTATTATACCCTACTCATCCTTAATTACATATTAAGTATATGATCGATCATATTATAGGTCTAAAACATGCAAAGAATAACCCATGGGTGGTATTTTTTAAGTTACAATTTATATCATTACATGCATCTTGATATAGTATATTCCCCCCTTTTACACATACATTCACACATATATAGGATAATTACATGAGGCTAAGGAAATCCTTGGAGTATTATATATGTAGGTAGAGTGTAGTGACATATGGGTCATTGAGGTTAGTTAGGCATTATGATCCCATTAACACAATTATATCAAAATAATTCTAAGGGTAAATAAGGGTGAAGATCTAGGGTTTGATCATTTAAAAAACAGTGATAATGTGTATCTAGATCTGAATATAATAATATAAATGTGATATAAAACATAAAATAATGAATTTGGTCACATCAATATCTAATCATTATTTGTACTGGACACCTACATCATAGTTAAATACTAACATCAATGGTAGTGTCCAAAATTGATGGTAGTGTTCATGGCCATGTAATTAAAATTTATATAATATAAAAAATAATCTTAGATATTCATCCTACATACTTTCTACTTATTTTTATCTCAAATCTACTTGCACACAGTAAACCTAACTATCATTTCTCTTACTTTTACAATCAATTAGACATATTTCAAATTCAATAATTTCTATATTTATTATATCTAGGTATTATAATTTAAAATATTCATTTATCTAAGTTTATAAATTAATTAGCATACAATATATTATTCATCATCCTTGTGCTTGAAATTTTCTACATTGTTAACCTCATCCCCATACATGTAAATTTAGGGTTAATCACTTTTTTTTATCAGTGTTATCTAATAAGATAGAATCTTGAACTAATTCAAATTATAAGGAATATAATAATATACATATGAATGTAAAATGCAAAATTTGATTTGACAAATACACTAATTATGAATATAAAATCCTTAATTAAGGGAATATGAGTGTTTTACTATATTGTGTAGGTTCAAGATTGAATGCATATGATATAAGTGGCTATAAATTGGACAATAACTTTCTTATATAGGGAATTGAGTCTCTAGATGCACCTAAAAAAATATTTAAACTTTAGACGATATGACTAATGCTATTTTATATAATCTTATAGTTTTATTTGGGTGAATTTTGTTTTTTTATGTTTACAAAAGCCATCGTGCTTGATTTTAAGCTACTGTTATGCACAATATTTAGTAGTTATATGTGTATGTAAATTTAAAAACATTTGTCCTTATATTTGAAACCGTATGTAAACTTTTGACATTAAGTTTTGGTATCCATAAGAGGACATATGGTGATTTGAGCTGAACCTAACCACTTTTATATGAATTTTTCAAAACTACATACATATCTATAGACACATAAATTTAGTCATTAAATTATTAGCACTGGTTATCCTTGACATCTTGATCCTAATATATTTATACGCCATTTTTCCAACCCAAAATCTATAATATATCCTTTATTATCTTGTGACCATATAAAATATCACACAAACATCCTTCTTTCAAACCTATTCATTTGTATTCAATCCACATGAACATTTATAGCCTTTTCTAGTACTATTTTTACTTTCTGGGATATGATCACACTAGGTCAGATACAGTTGTACTATATCCTTATCCCCAATGATCTAATGATTATTTTTAAAATTGAGACATATCACAATTATTATCTTGCATTTATTTAAAGGTAGGTTAGAGAAAATATTCTAAATTTTCCCCTATAAAATCATATCAAGACATTTACTCAAAAGGACCTAGAAAGCTAATTTTAACTTCAATATACATAAAAAAGAGAACTAATTATTCAAAATTAAATTATGATAAATTATAAAAAAATCACATGTAAGGTATAAATATTATTTATTATAAGTTAAAAGAATCCAGTTGTCAAGAAAGTCTTCTATCTATAGTCATTGTAGTTTCATAATCACAAATCACACTAAGAGAGATAACTACATTGGCCTTTGGCACATTTTGTATATGTAGGTAGTTATTAGTTATAAGTTATTTTTTTTGAATTTCTAAGTCACCCTAGTTCAATGCAAGACTTGTCAAGATCATGAGAGAAGTTGTGCACCTATGCAAGCTCAAGTAATGAAAAACAATGTGTGCATGTATCCCCTATATGCAATTAGAAATGTATCATGTCTATAAATCAATCCTAGATTAGAGAATATATAGAATACCTACACTTCCAATTGGGGCTACATTTATTAAACAAGAGCATGAGCAATATGAGGATCTAGTAGACCTGATTAGGGGATCACTTAGCACAACACATCATGATAGGAAGGGTTCCAAATCCTATAGTCTAACATAATCACAAAATAACCCTAATGGAGTTCTAAGGTTTAAAACATTTTCTTTATTCTAATAAAAATAAACCAAAATCTAATCTAGTACACACCAAATCTTATGGCACAAAGAGGGGGTTATAAACAATAAAACTTATAACTAAACTAAACATGTATTGGAAGACATATACTCATGTCAATGTATATATAATCTTAATACATGGAGAGAAGAATATAATTGAATTATCTATCTAATATTATAAAGGAGAAATAAAGTTAGGAATTCTTACCTTTGAAGATGAACCCACCGATCCTTAATCTCTCCCTTGGCCAAGGTGGTTTACAAGAGATTATTGTGGTAGTAAGGATAACCAAGATTAATTAGTTATAGGGTAGAAAATATATCTAATCATCCAAAATACTTCTCTAGAAGATAAGATCTATATCTCCAAATAAATTATGAAACCCTAAGATTTATTCCTCAAGTATAATGGTTGATAAGTAGATGTTTACTCATACTTCTATGTTAATAAGTACTGTCTTGTGAAATGGTGTGAAATGAACTTGTATATATAGGCATATCTTTTCCTAAATCCTCCTAGGAATTTTAGATATACAAGGTCGACTAAGTTGACCTAGTGTATTTTTGGGGATAAATCACTAGGTCAGAGTTAGGTTGGTTAAAATGCTAACAAATAAACAAAGTGAAAAATACCCCTAAATTGTACTAGGTCAACCCAACATAATTTGATCCAATATAGGTAAATGTATAAAATGGTGTTAATGTAAGAAAAGGAGGAATCCAAAGAGGAAAAGACTAGAGGAATTAGGACTGAGAAGAAAAATCTTAGGGTAAATAGTTTTAGGAGACAAATGTGTAGATGGCAAGTGGTAAAATGGATAATAATCTTACAAAGCACTAATGGTCTATCCACCCATTTTATAATGCACCCCTTAATGTATGTACTAATAAATATTAAGAATAGACATGTTATTACAAGATATAAAGTGTCAGTAATAAATAAAATTTTGAAAATATTATGTGTATACATATACCCCACCTGAATATCATCATGTGTCATGTAACTGCAACATGAGATGGTGCTTTGAGATAAAACATGATAACACACAACATTGATCCTAAATAAATTATAGTAAGTAATAAATAAGATAAATGAAAGGACTGAATTGAAAAATTCATACCTTTAACTTACCTTAGTGCTTTAGATAAAGAAGTAGATTGTACAAAATGTGAAGGCATCCAATGTAGAGAACACTAGATGAAACTGTATAAGTTAGTGTAAAAATAGCCAAATATATATATATATATATATATATATATATAGGAATATAAGAATATGATAGTGGAAACTAATCTCTACATCATCATGAATCTATTGCATTTTATGGTTTTGAAAATGGATGAGTAAAAACAAAGATAGAACTAAAATAAGGAATCTTTAGGACAATAATTCAAAAATTTGTATTTTTGAAAAGTGTTTTTTTAAAAATAGGGGAAAAGAAAATTCAGTTGTTATTTTTAATTATGAAGGAGAAAAAAGAGATCTTTGGAGAGAAAATAAGCTAAGATGGTGAGGAGACAACATGCTAGATAGGGAGAGGATCCAGAGGTAGTAACACTTGCACTTCAGGTATGCAACTAAGAATTGTAAACCAATTTTTGAAATTTGTATTGAATTAAGTGAATTTTTAATCATTTTTATTTTTCAGAATTTTTAGATGTTAAAATGAGGCAAAATTAGATTCTAGGGGTAGTAAATAGGAAGACTGGAAATGGGTTTGGAGGGTTTGGGAAAAAAGCAAGAAAATTACACTTTTTTTGAAAAATGCAAGGGGTCAATAGGCAAAAAGCACCAGGTTAATTATGTCAACCCAACCTACTAGAAAATAGGTAGAATCCATAGTGTTGACCAGTAGGTATGGGTCAACCTTGTACATTCTATAGGTTAAAGGCCTAGTTTAGATTTGCCAAGTGGTCTGAAAGGTCCAAAATGAAAAATAAACACTAAGAAGGGGAATAATAAGGGGGTTGACTTAGATTTTTGAGTCAACCAATCAAAAATATAGGAGAATTTTGGTCAAACTAGTTTGATGAAAGGGCTAGAAAGATACAAAAAGGCATGCAAAAGGCTGAAAGAGGGATAAAATGCCTTGAAATGACCAAAAAATATCAAGAGTGATAAGGCTAAAGAGAATAAAATAAAGTAATTTTAGGATTATTTTTTCTTTAAAATTTAAAAATAATGTATTAAATAATGTATTATGACTATACATGACATGGAGGAACTAATACATCTTTTGTTGTTTCTTAGGTGTAGGGATGATGAAGATTTTAAAGACTTATAGATACAATATGGTTATTGAACTTGTTAGATAGGTTATAAGATGGATATAGGGCTAGACTAAGATCTATAGGTCTAGGAAAGATAGTAGAGATGTGTTGGATCCCCCTCAATGTTGATTTGTTAGTCATGTTCCTTAGATGTTGGGAATGATTGACTAACATCTTTAGAGAGGAGGTGGATGGGGACATAATATAGGTTTATATCATGATAGATGATGTCCATGCCATCTTAGGGCTACTTATAATAAGAACACAGATGATTGTAGGATACCAAATAGTTTAGAAGAGAGGAGAGACTCAGTCATGTGGGATATAATCTTAGAGATAATATTACCAAGTAGGAAAGTGATTATGTTTGATGTCTATACATCACAAATTCTAAACATCTAGAAGGCTATGATAGGCCTTGTAACAAAGTGTTATGTCACAAGTCAGAAATAAAGTACCATTATTATTGGCATGCTTTAACAAGATGATCTTGGAGGAGTGAGTTTTATATGACACAGGCTTTGTCATCTAGGTCCAAATAGTACATGATATGTATGATATGTTATTTAGAGGGTAGTGGACCATTATACCAGTCATATTTCTAACAACTTAGATAAATGAGAGGTTTCATATACATCGATTAGCTAGGTTGACCCATGTGGTTGATGATAGGTCACCTCAAGTACAGAGATGGAGGGAGGATTAGGTAGCATGATCCATGACCCACATTCTAACACTATAGTTATTGAGATGTGTAGACATAATGTGGAAACCATATGAACAAATAACAACTAAATGGGTGATCTAAGACATAGTTTCACCAATAATAGAGAGGACAAAGGTGATTAGACACTATTTCTAGTGGAAAAATCCACATCTAGTGGCATGAGTGTTAAGGAAGATGGTCTACGTAATTTAGCATCACAAATATTAATATTTTAGTAGTGGGATCGACATGTGAGGGATCCATGGTGGAGGAGAGGATTGAGGCCACTAGTAATGAGGCTGACACCAAGGACACATCAAGAATGAACATGGACTAATCAAGCAAGATGAGGAACTAAGAAAGAGGATAGGGATGTATAAGAATATATACCATATGTGCCACTAGCAGCTCCATATAAAGATGATCATTGGAGGTAGGAGGTAGAGGAGAGAGTGGAGACTATTATCATCTTAGATGACCCCATAGCTAAGTTAGAGGAGATGATAGAGAGACCACTCACATGTAGGATGAGATTGACATGAGCCATGACATTCGATTTTGAGCTTAGGAGGTAGCCTATAGAGGAGGTTCTAGGATTCAACATAGATGGGGAGACTATGCTAACTGATCATGTAGATGGCAAGACCATAATAGCTAAGACATAGATAGGTAAGAAGAGATGGTTAAATTATTTCTTATATGTTTATTTGGAAGAAAGATAAATATTATGAAATATGAAAGGGATATAAATACATATTTTGTTATTTTATCGATTTAGGTGATGATGAGGATGAGAGATGGGGTCCCTAGTGAGGGGAACACTCCATGAGATCCTAGATGAGATTCTATAGCCATACGACCCCATAACACTACAAGATCTAAGTGTACCATCTACCCTAGCTCAAGTGAGTTTGTTTAATTAGATGAAGATGTATCAAGGTAGATGTGATTGTAGAGAGAAAGGATGTAGCCACCTATAACAATGGGTACATGGGAACTATAGGTAAGGTAAGCCCTGATAGATGAGATAGTTGTGTATCTAACTATAGTAGCATATATGATAGAGATCCAAACTTAGCTAGTGGAGTCATAGATGCAAGAAACACACCTACAAGGATAGGTAGAAGGATTAAGATCTCATATGGCCTCCTTATAGTGTACCATTTAGAATAAGTATATTGATTCCTCAGTAGGAAGCATCGCTAGGCCATGAGATAGGTAGGATGGGACCTAACCATAGAGTTGGGGCATTATATATGATTTCATTTGTTGTATCAAATTCATGATATATATATATATATATATATATATATATATTTATATATGGTTTATTTTGGTTGTCTATAATAGTTGAATCTATGGATGCTTTAGGATATTTTTTTCTATCACATGTATTTAGATTTGTTTTATATGCTATAGGAAATATATGAGATGTGGTTTCTTTTATAGCATTATAAAAACACGTGCATGGTTAAAAATAAATAGGGAAAAAGAACTTTGAAAAATATAATCAATCAATAAATTGTATTACATACTATTTCAAGATGGGAAATGTGTAATAACAAAAAATGATTAAGTATAAAGAACCAAGAAATGGAAAAACAACATGGTAAAAAGGATTTTTTTAAAAACCAATGTGAAATGTTTTTGCACCAAATTAAAAAAAAGTAAAATCGTACTAATATCATGTTGGGAAGTATGACAAACAAAACAATACAATGGAAGGTATGTAAAAGGGGACAAATGTTAATAAAAAAAATTAATTATGTCAATAAATCAAACTAAATCATGGTAAGAAGTATGAAAGAAAAATAAAATTGGAAAAGATTGGTCTTGAATTAATCACACTAATTCAAGATGGGAAGTATGAAAAAATCAAGAAATGGTTAAAATATTACACATACTCAAAAAATAAAAGGATAAAAAGGTGAAATATAAATGATGTAAGAATAAACCATACTAAATCAAAATGGGAAGCATGTAAAATGATGTATAACTTCATAATCAATCTTATCACAAATTTGACACATGTAATCTGGATGGTGACTTGGGTATTATAAAATATGTGACGAGGGTCAGGTCGTATCCACAGTATTACACTATAAATCGATAAAGATAACACCACTAGCATGGAATAAACAATAAAATTAGGTAATCAAGGATGTGGTTAATAGGAAAGAAAAGATTGTAATTTTTAAGGATGGTTAGGTCCTATCTGTGGTCTTATAAATTGAATCACAAATGAAATCCCAAGGGGAGTGATCAATAGACAAAATAATATTTATAAAGAGGAAATATAAAGTAATTAAGGAGTAAAAATGTGAGTGTAAAAATCAAGACTTAAGCATATTATGAGAAGACCTTAGGAGGCAAGAGGCATACTAAGGACATGAGAAGACATTAAGTAACTAGTGGTCATCTATGTACAAAGGAAACCTATTTCCAAATAGACACAAAGATTTGTATGAAAATAATCATGCTACTAAGATCAACTCATGAAGGTAGATTGGTATTAAAAAAAAATGGACCTACTTTCCCATGACATGTTCCCTACTCTTTGGGACTCCTTATAGAGTCGTCGGTCTACGATGAAGATTGGGTAATTGCATGAGAAAGCAGGTAACACTAAAAATATTTTTTATTCTCCTCTTCTAATCTACTAGTGTAGTACACACCAAAGGACCTTGAATCTACTATGAAGCCAAATGTGAAGTTTGAGATTTGACTAGAATAAGGATATGTTATTTGAATCATGTCTTTTCATGTGATTAAAATTTTAGGAATAATTTTACATTTTGATATCATTTCCTTTTATTTAAATTATTTATATTTTACCATTCTTTTGAATTATTTTTAAGATTCCTCCTCCATACAAACTTGGAATGACCAATCATTAGAGAGATAATGATAAACATAAATGACCTATAGGTTAAGGCTAAAGGAATATAAGTAACCAAAGACAAAGAATAACTAGGACACTTAGACTTGATAATGAACTAGTATGTGATCTCATGTCTCAACCATGTAAATGCTTAGTTTGATAATAAAAAATAAAGGAAAAAAGGAGATCAAAAGTGGACTAGTAAAAGGATATAATAATGACATAAATTGTTTGATAACTGATCACATGGTAAAGGGAGATAATAACTTAGGGAAATAGGGTATGTATAACCAAATCAATATGATAAATTATCTATGAAAAATAAGAGTAAAAAAGAAAAATAATCATGAAGATACAAGCAATAGAGTTTTGAGAAAAATATAAGAAAAAGAGAAGGGGAAAAAATGATAAAGAAAATACAATCATATGCAAAAGATAAAATTTAAGATAAGCAACATATAGTATAATCAAGTAAGAAATTATGATAGAAGATAAGAAAAATTTAACAAAATGTCAAATAATATAACATATATAAAGAAGATTGGAGCACATGTCTAATTAAATATAAATGTGAAAACACCATGTATGTGCTCATAAATACTGGCAAATCTATCAACACATATTATTCAATACATCGAATAAATATCTATCAACCTATAATCAAATTTCTACAAAGGTTTCATCAATATTCAATTAATATTGGCCAAATGCTTCTTTTCTAATCTCCTTAACTAAAAAATTAGGAATGCTCAAAGGATCATGGTGAGGAAGAAAATTAGGTAAAGTTTAGTCAGGAGAATGCATGGGATTAGGATCCATGAGAGGAGAAGGAATCATCAATAAATAAGGATCCATATGTGAAGGATTCATGGGTGGGGAAGGATGCATAGGTAAGGGAAGGTCCACAAGTGAAGGAATCATAGTTGGAGGCATATAAAGTGGTGAAGAGACCATAAGAGGTGATCAAACCACTAGAGGTGGAGTTATAGGAGATTAAGGAGGAGCCTTCGTATGATAATGACATGTGGGAAGAGTGGTAGAAGGTTTGATAATGTCTATAAGATGATATTTGATATGTTATAGAATGTAATAATGATCAATGTGAGGGGTGATACAATGATTCTATAAATAATATACCTCACCGTACTTTAGAAAATATTTAGGAAGTACCTTGGAGGGAGTTATATATTTGTCTAATTATGGGGAAGAAGGACACAAGGTATTAAGATATTGCTACAACTTAAGACAATGGGTGGAAGAATGGTTATCTATCCCATGGAAGTATAGATATGATTGTGAGTGGTTTTAGTAGAAGAATTTATAGAAGGAGGTAAAACAAGAGTGAAAGAAGCTAAATAACACTCATTGTCCCATTTTGTGGGTAGAGGAGCCATCTTAGGCAAAGGAAGTAAACCATCACCCAAGGAAGGGGATGATTAGGAAGGAATGAAACTAGGCTCAACAGAAGGAGTAATGGAATCAATATTAGGGGTAGGCTCAGTAATAGTAGGGGAAAAATAAGGTCAACTATTGCAAAATTAGGAAGAGGCTTGACTATAGCTAGCACTACTAAGGGAGGAGCAAGATCTACATAGGTTATAAGGAGAGTTACACTAACCTCAAGGGTAAACTAGATACAAAGTTCATAGTACTTAGCAAAATGATAAGGCCCAATCATAACATGATCCATGAGTAGAGTGCTATGTGGATCCTCAAAAATTGGAGGTGTTAGTGCCATCTTTACCCTAAAAGAAACGGGGAAAATGCAAAAATTAAGAACTATAAGTGAATAAAAATGATGAGATGCATGAAAATACTCAAGTAAATAAGAATGATAATGACCAATCTTGGCATTGCAATCCTAGATAGGACCACCTAAAAATACATCATCTAGGGAATAACCATCATCATAATCTAGGGTATGAATAGAAATGACATATGTAGGGATAACCTTGTCATCCGATGAAGCATGGTCAATAGAATGCCTAGTCTTGGTCAAGACTACAAGAATGTCATCACAAGGAGGTTTGTGAAAATGAGGCTACAAGGAAGCAATAATCTATGAGATGAGATTATGTGAGATATAAAAAGTTTTGATCTTTAATTTAATCTGATTAGGCTTATCATCATCAAAATCTAAAAGATTGGGAGGAATGCTACCAATGATCTTAGGATGCACATTATAACTACAGGTTGAATTAATAGATAAGTTGTGATGCTAAGAATCATATAATAGAACACTTGGCAAAGGTTCAAGAGTAAGAATCTTGAAGACACCATGATCTTATAACTATTCAAAATTTCAAGGGCTAGTGTGACCTTGAATCCTATAAATGGCTCCATGTTTTAGGAATTTAACACACTGGTAGGTGAAATAAGTGATATATCTCATGCAATGAGTCCATGACCTACCAATCAAGATGATATAAGAAAGGGGGAAGTTAAATATCATCACCTTCTAATGGACAGTGATCGGTGAGATGGTAATGGGAAGCCACACATAACCTAGAGGAGGCATTTGCCTTCTATCATATCCTTGGCATGTGTTACATGTATACTTGAGATTGTATTTATAATATTCAAGAGTTTTAATGAAATCAAAAGAAGTGACACAGGTGACACAACCCTCATTATTCAATGAATACTTGACTTGGATATCATTGATTTATATGATAATAAATAAGGGAAGATCATATACACAGAAAAATCTCAATGGGAATCATAGAAGCTATGGGAAATTTTAGAGAAATAAATGTGTCATCAATGTTGATAGACATCTCTTCATATTATTGTAAAATACTATATTTGTAATCAAATAAAACTATTTCCTATCCTACTAGGGGAGGATGGGGGACATTCATCTCAAATAAGAGTTGCATGAGGTGGTTTTATATGATGCAGGGAGGTCCTCATAATCTCAATAAATGAAATTTGGGATGGGAGAATAGTGAGCTCTACAATGGGATACCATTCATCATAACCCATAATAGATATTAGATATGGGTATAATGGTTAAGGATGTCCTCAAAAAGAGGAGCCAAATTACATTAAAATTTTTGTTGAGAAGAAGAAGAATAAGGTTTAGAACAAGGTGGTAAATCATTTTTTGATGAATAAGTGTTTAGTTTAAGTTGATTTTGAGTAGGAGAAGAAGTGTTAGTAGAAGCTTGATTATTATTAGTATTGTAAGATGATGGAAGAGTGGTAGAAATAAAATGGAATATGTTATCCAAGGGAGAATCAAATATTATATCATCAAAAGTGATAAGATATTCTTACCCAAACACATTTAAATGAGTTGGAGAAGAATGCTACATGACACAATATGTCTTATGAGAAGGAGGAGTGCATATAGGTTGGGAATCAATGAAATCCACCACCCTTCACATATTAGTCATGTTAACCTCATTCTCTTCAGAAATTGGTTCAACAAGACTTTCTACATTATTGGTGGAAGGGGTGGTCTTGTCTTGATTGTCTTGGATAGGTTGATGATTAAGTAAATGATATTTATAGATAGCCAAATGTGTCTTCTCTTGATTATAGGCTTGAGTTTTTTCATTTTATTTATAATCCTTGAAATCAATCTCATAGTCTTGTTAATGCTTATGAATAATGGAATCATGATTAAAATTAGAGCCAAGAAGAAAATACATAACTAAACTATGAAGTTTTCTATAGGTCTCATGAGAATGACCCAAACTATCATGAAACCAATAAAACTTGTTAGGATCATACCATTATTTCATATGATGGGTAGGTTCAAGTTCTTATGGAAGAGGCCTAGGTAGAGACTTAAGCAATTCAACCTAGGATAGAGGTTTGTGAACATTGACATCATTGGGTGAAGAGAAATGAGGATTATTATATTGTTGAGAAGGAGTTAGTTTAGAATAAGGGTTAAGAACAACAACTTAAACATTTTAAATGGTTTCATAAGAATTGGTAACACCATCATTGGTGATATTGTGGTTTTTATTCTTAATTAATCGATGAGGACCCATATAAGGTTGGGTTGGCTTGAATTTATGCATTAGGAAATCTTTTATTTTAGTTTGGTCATTAGTCTCATCCAAGGTATATCTAGAGAGAGTGTGAAGTCGATATTGAAGTTTAGGAAAGAGAGAATTTGTAAAGAGATGAATAAGGTTGCCATCCACCATGTTATGCTCACATTTGTTGGGCAATTTCATTCTCATGTTGTTTACAATTAATGAAATGGGATAAAGTTTTTTTTTAAAATATCATTACTTTGGAATTATTTAACTAAATCATTTACTAAGTTCTCCAAACTAGAAATGAAATGAGCTCTAATTTTGTTGTACCAATCCAAGGCATCACTCCTGAGAGATTTGGCTAAGAGATTGGTAGTATAAAAGGTGTTTAATTTGACCTAATCCTTGTAAATATTTCCAATTTTTTAAATGTGAAAGGTAGGATCAATTGACCCATTATAAGATATTATAAGTGTTATACCTCGTATATTAATGTTGGCAATTTGAGTAGTGAGAGGCTCATTTTAGAGATGCTTGATGGTTTTATTAACTAAAGGTGGTTGATGAATGAGATTTCCTTGATAATATTGAAGAGAAAGAGGGGGAACATTTTGGTTTTGTTTTCCCCAAGCCATTAGTTGTGGATGAGATTAAAGATTAAGAATGTGGTTTTGCATTCTCATTACTTGATTTATGTTATGAGCTTGAAAAGTATTCATTTTATTGATATTTTGAAATAAAATTTGATGTGTTTTATTAACATTATAATCATTAGAATTGGTATTTGTGTTGGTATTAGTGGCTTGGGAATAAATGTGAGAATATGAGGCACTAGTGACAAAATTTTCTAGTGAAGCAAAAGATGGACTAGTGAATGGTTGAGAGGAAGAAGCACTAAAAGCATGATTAACTTGGGTAGAAAAAAGTGAACTAGTGGAAGGATTAAGGGTGGTACACCTTATGATATACCCAATAGATGTATAACCTACCATGTTAGTTGACATACTAGGCATGGAAGTAGAAGAGTTTAGAGAAGATGTCATGGCATAAGGAGTTGAAATTAAAAGAAGAGGTTGAGAGCCAAATAAAGTGGTACCTACAAATCCCATTAAGAATGTAGGAGTAGGTGAATGAGGCTATTCATTTTGATCAATAATCATGAGGTTATAAATGGTAGAAGAATCCTTTCCCCTATTTTGAGTAAATTTGGAAATAAAGAAAAGCATTTCAGGAGTATACTCCAACTCAGGTTGGTCTTCTAATGAAAAAAGAGAATTATGATGTAAAGATGTATGGTGGGTCCCATATTTCATTTGTGAGTGATAATATGAAAATTACTAAGATACAAAATAGGAGCCCTACTATGTCTATGGGAGACCCTATTAGGATTGGTAAAGTATATCATGTCTGTTGACTATAACTTAATGTCATTATCCAAACAAAAAATCCATGATGAAAGGAAAAGAAGAGAGATGAGAAAGTAAAGGTTAAAATAGGTGACTAAAACTATACAGGGTCAACTTGGTTGATCTAGTATAGAAATAGGGATTTCAAAACTATATATGGTTGATTGGGTCATCCAGTATAGTGTACAAAAGGAAAAAAACATTGGGTCAACTCGGTTTATCTAGTATAGAAGACAGGGAATTTAAGAAGCCTAAAAATAGATTAAAAAAAGAAACAAGATAACTTTAAAAGTAATGAAAATTAATAAGTACTAAAAGGAAATAGATAGTCAATTAGATTAACGTCGGCCAATCTAATTAAAACACATAAATCAAAATCTTACATTAACACTAGCTAATGAAATCTTTTACACACATAATTGAGCAAAGAGAAATCAAATAAATTTGAAAATTAAACCTAACTAATTGGTTAACCTGATTGTTAATTAGATTATTAAGATATGATTTTAAATGTGATTGGAAGTTGGCTATAAGTAAGGTACTAAATAGCAATCTAAGAATATTTTTTGGTAGTTTGGGTTGAAAAAGATTGTAGTGGTAATAATATAGACTTTTTATTGGGGCTTACCCCCTTACTTCACACACTACAGTGATAAAAGTGTCGGGTGATTAGCTAAAATATACCATTAACCATGCTTTATACTTGACCAAAGCATCAAGTTGGCTTCCCCCTTGGCGATGAATTCCAAGTAATTTGGCCTAGGGAAGACAAATTATTAAAGTTATTATTTATATTATGTGATTTATCCATGTGTGCATAAAATAAAAATAGTGAAACTAAGTAATTAATAATAAAAAATCCCCTAATTAGACTATGTGTACTATTCTAAACATGTAAACAATAGGAAACAAAAGTGTGAACTAATTACTAATAGATATGAAGTTAATTCCAAATTTGAAATAAGGTATGGTATTAACACTAAATGTAGAAAATATAGAATAGGGTTGATAAGTTTCAACCTATACTACAGAACTAAACTTTTAAAATGAACTAGGTCGATGGTGTCGATCTAGTTATTTTCAATAGCACAAAACACAAAACTAGGTTGGTAGTGTCAATTTAGTTGACTCTACTAGGATAATTTTAAATACTAATAATTATAAAAGGAAAGATAGAAAATAAAGAAATATTTATGTAAAAAATAACCTTGGTGGATTAGAGATGTAATGAAGGAAGATTAATGATGAATAACCTTGAAGTATACTTGAGAAACTTGCAAACTAGGTCAATAAAATTAATCAAGTTGTATAGGAACCTACTAATAAAGTGTTAAAACTATAAGGGGTCAACTGGGTCAACCTAGTAGGATAAACTAGGTGTTTGAAATGCTGGAAACCTATACTAGGTTGATTGGGTCAATCCAGTTGCCTATTCTTAGAAACTTGTGCATAGAGAAAAATAGCTAGGTTGACATAATTGATCTATTATGTCAAAAATATATGATCAAAAGATTTAAATAAATGAATAAATCCTATAAAGGTTAGTTCATATTAGGTTCATTAGAATGTATGTAATCAAAAATGGATCATGTCTATAAATTAATCCTAGCTCGGAGAAGATAGAGCATACCTACACTTTTGATTAGGGATAAATTTGTTATGTGATAACATGAAAAATATGGGGATCTACCAAACCTAATTAGGGGATCACTTATCACAACATATCATGATAAAAAGGGCTCTAAAGCCTAGAGTTTAACATAATCACACAATAACCCTAATGGAGTCCTAAGGTTTAAAACATTCACTCTATTCTAATAACAAGAGAGTACACCATAATCTAGTGCACACAAAAGATTATGGTACAAAGTGGGGGTTAGAAATAATAAAACAAACAACTAAACTAAACATGTATTAGAAGACATATACTCATATAAATGTATACAAAATCCTAATACATGGAGAGAAGAATATAAATGCATTATCTATCTACTCTTACAAAGGATATATAAAGTTAGGAATACCTGCCCTTGAAGATGAATCCACCAAGCCTCAATCTCTCCCTTGGCAAAGGTGTTTTGAAAGGGATTATTATGGTATGTAAGGATAACCAGGATAAATCAGCTCTAGGCTACACAACCTATCTAAGCATCCAAAAGATTTCTCCATAAGACAATATCCATATCTCAAAAGAAATTATGGAACCCTAAGATTTATTCCTCAAGTAGAATGGTGAATAAGTAGATGTTCACTCACACTTAATCACTAATAATTCTTCTCTTATGAAATGGTGGGAAATAAAATTATATATATATATATATATATATATATATATATATATATATATATGTATGTATGTATGTATGTATGTATGTATGTATATATATGTGTGTGTGTGTGTGTGGATATTTCCCTAAATCCTCCTAATAACATTAGTTGTATAGGGTTAACCTAGTTGACCCAGTGTATTTTTGAAGATAATTCACTAGGTTTGAGCTAGGTTGGCCAAAAAGTGAATAATCCAAAAAAGTGAAAAATACCCCTGAACTATACTAGGTTAGCCCAGTACAGTTGATTGTCTAAAAGGGTGTTAAGGTGAGAAAAGGAGTAATATAAAGAGGAAAATATTGGAGAAGGTAGGACTAAGAATAACAAGTGTATGGTAAATTATTTTAGGAAACAAGTGTATGGAAAGTGGTAAAATGGACAATAATATTATGAAGCATAGATGGTCTACCCACCCCTTTCCTAGTGCACCCTTTAACGCATGAACTTATAGAGATTGAGACTTCATAGGTTCCTAAAAGATACAATGTGTTAATAATTAATAAAAATTTTAAAATATTATGTGTATACATCTCTTATCTACACCCATGCCTAAGATGGTCAAGTTCAAGTCTACAAAATAGCAAATTTTCAGTTGGCATCTACTAGGAGTCCTTTATGTGTGACCCAGCATAGAATTCTTTGGTGCATAATCTAGAATGTGCATAAGTTCAAAGATTCAAATCTCTAATGTATATAAGTCTAATTAAAGATAAAGAGTGTGAATGGTTGTAAGTTATGAAGAGCATGCCAAATACGTTCAACCTTCATTCAAAATCTTACTCAAGGACCTCACCACACCTATATAATAGGGTTCCATACTAATATAAAGGACCTTACATCTATGTCCCATCACTATGTAGAACCATAATATAAAGGCCATGAGCTGCACTTTTTTAGAGACTCTCATGTGCACTTTGGCATGAGAACAATTCTAAATCAATGGCATGTACACGATTTGATCTACATAGACTAAAAAATAAAAGACATGTACCAAGTCCTTCATTATGCATATTGATGATGTGGAAAGCCAAAATGGGAACATGAAATGTAATTTTCAAGTGTCAGTAGGATATAAAGAAGTAGTTAAAGGTAGTTGAGCAGAGCCTAAGGCATTAGTAGAATAAGTAAATGCATAAGTGGTCACTAGACATCAGGATATGAGTACATGCCACACTCTAGCCTTGTCAAGTAAATATTCCATCCTTCTATGTGTATGTCTACCCTATCTAAATCCTAGCACCAACTTCAAATATGATCTGCTAGATAGAATTAAAAGGCATAACCATGGTGGTATAAAGGAATTAACTCTTAACCTATCACCCCATGTCATACATTTATTGTATAATAGGCTTATTCATTATAAAATCTTGATTCTTCATTTGTAAAAAGGTTGACACATTTTAGTAACCCCATGATACTAAAATTTGCCCTCTAGGAACAACTATATTGGTTAAATCTTACATATCAATGAGAAATAATTTCACCTCCTTCCATTCTTCTAATGTTATATGTGTTGTTTGCATCTATTGATCCTTATCTATGGGTAATTTATACACCTCTCATTGTTTTCCTTTCCCAAAACCTCATTATTAAACTTGGAACTGACTTTTAAGTCATATTCAATGCACACTCAAGTTTACATAGGAATTCTCTATGGATAACCTTCATCCTTCTCAACACTAAACTATGTTCCTATGCCTCCATATGAAACACTTATGTATTTTGCGTGTCCTTGGAAGAATATATGTGGATGCATCTTGTTATCAAAGGTATGTAATGTGTTTATGGTAGTAGGATCACTCACTCTATTCTAGGTACATTACCTCTTTTAATTTCAACATCTCTTTCTTTCTCCTTCCCCTTTTCCCTCAAAAGTTTAAGTTTAGGCTGGAGGTAGATTTACCTTTCTAATTTTTAGGCCTATGCACTAGTATTAAACAAAGTGCACTTAGAATATACAGAATCTAGCCTACTTCCAAGGCTTATCCTAAGAAGTGCAAGGGTCCCATGCCTTGGGGATATTCCCATCATCATAAAAAGATAGTAAATGCTCATGAACGTAGCTAAGAAATAGTACTTCCATGCTGAGTGCCATATATTCTTGAACCCCACACAAGGTCTTGATGCTCAACACCTCATTGTAAAGCACCCCTACACCATAGAGCATCTATGAGTGCACATTTTCAATGATAATAGTTTCTAGCATGCTCACTGGGACCAACATTTGAAGAAAGAGGTGAGGAATTGGTTCTATCTTTAGCTAACAAGTGTAGTAGACACATAGAAAGAACACTTGATGACTCTAAACATATTTGGTCCATAAAGATCAGTCCTCTATCTACATGCCAAAAGAGACAAGATCATCAATAAGAGGCATTAATTTCCATTTCATAGAGCTTCCAACTCCATATAGAAGGAGAGTTAGAGAAATTTTGTCCCTTATCAGAAGGAGCAATGGAAGATAGTCATCCTCTAGAGCATAGTACACCCCTCTATTTTTAAGGTTCTTTATGCCTAAAAGGGGGTTATTCTTGATTCCATTCATGTTTATACCAAGGAAATAAGTGTTTGTTCCTTTTAATAGAGGTATTACATTAGTTATCATGTAGTATCATGACATTCCAGTAGTAGCCCTCAAAATTTTGTAATATTTCATGGGAAAAAATTCAAATTCCTCTATGGAACATATTCAAGATATCACAAACATCTACTTAGTAAACCATGTTACTAAAGATAATGTCACAGTCAAGTTACTTACCTGAGGCTTGAGACCAAAATCCTATAATAGCTAGGATGAGCTTGGTGAAGAGTTTTACAAGTGGTTTGAGATCAGAGTGATCACTTGTCCCTAATAGAACATCTCACAATCATAAAGTGAGCCCTGCACAAGATCATGGCCAAATTCAACTTCAGATTTTAGAGAGTATGGGATAGAATCCCACCTTTGTGTGAGATATATCTTAACACTACCTTTATATATTTTCTAAATTCCCTTAATAGTTATATAGTTTGATGATTCAATCCATGGGAGGCACAATCCTACCCAATGCTTATGAATTTGTTGTATGCATAGATAATTATTTAATCTAAGAAAGAAAGATTACACCTAGAACCCATATACTTATATTCACATATCCCCTTCCTAACCAAGTGATTTCACAACCTATGCTATCACCTATCCCCATAATAATGAGCCTACATGTTTCATCTTCCATATCTTCTGGTGAATTGTACAAAGTGAAATCACTACTGTAAAGTTTTATAAATGATCTTGTTTCTCTTAAAAGGTAGAAATCACACTATTATAAATCCCATTAACCCTTCACTCATTAATACCAATAAAATACACCTCCCCACCAAAGTGGTGGGAAAGAATAAAATCAAGTCACATAAAACATAATGTTGTATGCACATAAGAGTAACGTTTCTAACACTTCTAGAGACCTTGTCTTAGTATAGAACAACATATTTTAGGATTCTAAATGGTACTTCCCATGTATCCAACCACATGATCAAGCTACATGTTTGAATGTAATCATTAACTAGGTGCTTATGATGTAAATATTGCCTCAATCACAAGATCAAAAAATTAGTTCAATGCCATATATGGGGGAAGTCCAAGTACTAGCTCAACCATAAGATGGGTGTACTTTCATCAATTGGAAAGAAGAAGAATTTAAATATGTAAATAAAGGTAACACACCTAGTGGAGGAAACACTCTAGTCACCTTCAATACAAGATTTAAGATGAGTGATACAAAAGAGGCCATTATAACTAGCATGCCCTTGCCTCCCATACCCCAGATCACTCACACATGCATGCAAGCCAAGGTGCATACCAAACATTTGTGATCAAAAAAGGTTACATAGAAGGAAGGACTACCTCAAACTAGTGAACCAACACTAGAAGAGACAATCCACTCAAGTCCACCACCAAAATGAGCTTAGGTTCCCTTCAAAATAGAAGATTATATGAAATAATATGATCCTCAATGAAACTATGTAGGATGTGTTCATCATTCTATCTCAATGGAATTTATTACAAGATGTATTGAAAGGATTTTAAGAGTGTAGGGCACCCTAACTAGTGAAAAATAATAGTAATACACCATCATTTTATGTCTCTTCAATCAACAGCCAACATCTAATACATAGCTACATGATCTATTTAGGTATAATCAGCTTAGTGATGCCCAAAAATATTATAGATACATTAGGAATTACATACTCCCCTATTTAAAAAGGAGTAATCTAGATCACTAACATGATGGTCAAAGTTGTAGGGGTATTCAAAGATTTATATCTTACACTGCATACATGTCTAATCCTCTCCATTTGTAGGACATCTTAGTCATTGACTTACCTCCCTCGAGACTTCACAATGAAGATGAGTGGCTATTTATCTTCAAATTAATCATATATGTTATTGAGAACCAATTATGAGACAAAAGTGACCCTAAGGGTAGATCCTATTTTCAGTAGCCATGTTGAACCATACTCTCCTAGTTCAATTGGGAAAAATTGTTTAATGTTTGACCAAGAGGATAATTCAATTCTCCATGAGGCTACAACACCACTAAAGGAGATCCTAAAGGACCTAATAGATGAATGGGATCATGAACATTTTGAGCACAATCCATATAATAGTGTAGAGATTAGGATAGGCACATATTGTATCATTGGGGAGGATCCTATGATTCCTAAACTCATTAAGGTACATGGAGATTATAATTTGATGGGTCCTAAAGTAAGAATTGTGTAAGAAACAATGTCATGTTGGTATCACCCCACAAGGATAAATACTCCACGTCTTTAGACTGTAGTTATTTTACAATAATAATGTTTGTAAATATGAGGCACTAATCTAAGGCCTTCATATTACATAAAAGAAATTAATTAAGGTGACATAGGCATTAGGTAATAAAGAACTAATTGTCAACTAGGTTAGAGCATAGAACATGACCAAGAATAAATTGATGGAAGCCTACAAACATATATTACGGGATATGATTAAAGGATTTTATGCATTCAAAATCATTAACATACTAGGAAAATATAATGTTAATGTAGATAGGCTTGTGACCATAGGTGCATAGTATGACATCTTACATGATATAATGGAGTCTAAATAGATCATCCACCTCATGTTAGACTAATAGTTCCTAATAATGAAAAGAATTAGTTAGTATTTAAGAGTGATGATAAAATCATCATGTTTTTACAAGATGAGGTAGAGTCTTGTACCTTTAACCAAGTATAGTTATGAGCCCAATACAAAGAGCGAGTCATCCAATTAAAGGGAAATAAGATACCAATATGGCTAGTCACCATAGAAATCATATTTAATTTTGACAACCAATTCAAAGGAGAGAAATGTAGTATGACCACAAAAGAAGATATCTCCACTCTCATAATCATCTTAGAGTGAAAGACTCTAAAGGTTAATAGGTTATGTTCCCCACTAGAAATCAAGGGATTTATTAAACTCAATAGGAGATATGATGACATCTTCACATGGAGTTATATAGATCATAGAGGATTTAATCCAAGCTTAGCATAACACATAATCAAACTCCATCCTGATGGATGACCCATGCACCAAAATTAGAAGCCTATCAATCAAAAATAGGAGCCATTAATGCACAAGGAGATCTAAAATCTCATTAAAGATAGTATAATACTTATGATAAATCACTCCTCATGGGCCACCAACTTAGTACGAGTGTAAAAAATAATGGGGAAATGTGTCTCTATGTGGACTTTAGAGACCTGAACAAGGCTTCTCTCAAAGAACACTTCCCTCTCCCACCAATGGATAAAATATTACAAATGGTCATGGGCACATAAATATTTTCACTGATGGATGGTTATTTAGGCTATAACCAAATCCTTATGTAGGAATGTGACCGTTACAAAACTACATTCACCACTATGTGGGTAACCTTTGCATATCAACACATGCCATTCAGATTGACAAACATAGGCATAACCTTCCAGAGAGATATGAACATGGCCTTCAAATAACTCATCAAAAAATAATCTTATTATACCTTGATGATATAAATATTTTCTATAATCATGAAAAAGATCATTTGAATCAATTATAGCAAGGCTTTCAGAGGTTTAAGAGTACAAAATATATATAAACCCTAACAAATGCATCTTGATAATTCATGAAGATGTGCTCCTAGGTCATTATATCTCCAAGAAAGGATTTATAATTGATCTAGAGTGAGTCAATGTGATCTCATCTATTCCTCTTCCAAACCATAAAAAAATTCTTTAGATTTTCCTAGGGAGAATCAAATTTTTGAGAAGGTTTATGCCTAGTTTCACCATCCTAGCCAAACTCCTCCCATTGATACTTAATAAGAATACAACATTCAATTGGACATGTGAGGGAAAGGAAAGTTTTGAAGCCATAAAGTGTGTCATCACATGTGATATTACTATTATCAATCCTAATTATAAAAGGTATTCTATCCTTTAAACATTTTATGGGATTGAAGGCATTTGGATCATTCTTATGCAAAAAAACAAAGAGCAGTTGGAGAAACTGATTGCCTTCTTCAGCCAAGTCCTGAAGGATTACGAGATGTGTTATATATTTATGGATAAGTATGTCCTATTTATTTTGATAATTCTTAATAAATTTAGACATATTCTCTCCAACAAAAAAATTCAACTTATGGTAGTGCACATGAGAGTTAAACAATTTCTACTCAACAAGGACATCAACAAGAAAAGGGTTGGCTAGATCACAAAGGTGATATAATATGACACATACATATAAGTCACTAAGCTAGTGTGAGGGAATGGATTCTATAAATAACTAGTTGAAGTGGAAAATTTGAAAGATGATGCAGTCTTAGTGTCATATAAAGGAGAGTGCACAAGCCCAAAAGCCTTGACTAACTAGGTGTATGACATGAGAGCCTTCCTTTAGCACAATGTTTATCCTCTCACCTTAAATATAAAAAATCACATGCATTTTAGGTTAAAATCCATTCCCTATGTTCTTGTAGAAGGCACACTTTTTTGGAAGGACCTCAATGGGATTATCCTTAAGTGCATATAAGTAGAGAAAATAAGCAAATTTATTCAAGAATTCCATGATGGTCTTATAGGAGGACATTATTAACATAATATCATTTCCATAAAAATCATGTGAGATAGCCATTAGTTGCCAACTCTATTCAAGGATGCATATGTGTATGTGTAAAATTATAAGAAATGTACATTCTTTTTAGGCAAACAAAGGCTAACATCCTTACCACTATGCCCAATTTTAGTTGATCAAGCCTTCATGTAATGTGGGATAGATTTCATAGGCATGATTAACCAACCATCAAGTGACGGGAAGAAATGGATTCTCACAGCCATGAACTATTTCATGAGGTGGACAAAAGCTATCGTGCTCAAAGAGGATAATGAGACATCCATCCTCAATTTATATGAGGGAATTATAATGAGATTTGGAATCCCTAGCATTTCTTGGAACTAGGATCAACAAATGGGTCATCAAACATAATATCTAAGTGCTTCATCAAATTATTAACCTTAAGGTAATGGTCTAGCCAAGTACACAAACAAGAATTAATCTACATCATAAAAAGGACTCTAGAGAATAACCAATGAGCTTAGTATATGAAGCTCATAAATGACTTTTGTATTGATCACATCACACCAAAGAAAGTATTGGGAAATTTTCCCTTCATTCTAATCTATGGAAGGGAGGCTAGATTATTCGTATCTTTAGAGTTGCCTTCATTAGAGATTGCATATCAGTTAGAGTTGCTCAATAATGATCCCCTTACTATAATATTAGTTGAAATAATAGATCTAGAAGAAACTAGAGAGCAAGCTACATTCTCCATGGAAATCCAATAGGCACAAACCAAGAGGGTTTTCAATAATAAGGACATTGAGAGGAGTTTCCAAGTAGAAGATTTAGTGCTTAAATGGGATGTAGACATAGTGAAAGATGGAAGCCATACTAAATTTGATGCAATATGCAATGAATCATATAATGTAACCATTTTTAAGCAATCCAATGCATTCCAACTTGAAAAATTGAATGGGGAGGAGCTGTCTATCCCTGTCAATGGGATTCATCTCAAACACTATATCCATTGACCTTTTTAATAGTTGTAAATAAGAATATTATATGTTTTTCATTTCCCTAAGTGATTTACACACCTTATTATAGAGTAGTTTCAATTATTCCAAGCACTTACACATAATGTTTTTCTTATCTTAGGTATTTTTCCTATAAGTTCCCTCAGTGTAATTCTTATTTTGCAAAGTGAAGTCTTAATCCATTTAAAAGATGAAGGTATATAGGTAGCATTTTCAATAGAAAGGACTAGTAGTTTTGAAGACTCCATTCCCAAAGGATCACTTAAAATCTAATAGAGTACTTCTTAGTAGGCAAGTAGCCCACAAACATCACTAGAAGTGTTGAATTTTAAGTCACCCTCAGTTAAAAAAAGACTTTCCAAGATCATGAGAGGAGCTTCATGCCTACATGAGCTCATGATCTCAATAAAAATGTGTGCAAGTATTCCCTATCTATTCCCATACCCAATATGGTTAAGCACATGTCTACACAATAGTAAATTAGCATTTTATGCCCACTAGGAGTCCTTGATGTGTGACCAGTGGAAAATTATTTAGCACATAATTTATAAGTCTCATAAGTTTAAATGTGTGGCTCTCCAAGTTCTGAAAGTCTAATTAAATTAAAAAATCACAAGGATTAGTTGCAAGTCACAAAGAATGCACTCAACACCTTCAATGTTTGTGCACAATCTTATTTAAAAACCTCCTTTTAACTATCTAATAAGGTTCTATATCATTACATAAGACCTTATATCTTTGCCCCATCACTATGTGGATAAATAATCTAAAGGCCACATGTTGCACTCTTTAATAGACTCTTGTACACACCTTAACATGATAAAAAAATTGAATCAATGGTGTGTGCATGGTTTACTATACCTATCCTACAAAACAAAGGACATGTGACAAGTACTTCACTACACACAATGATGATGTGGTAAGCTAAAAGGGGAAATTTCACAACAATTCACAAGTGGCAGTAGGATATAAATAGATAGTTAAAGACAATTAAGTAGATCCCTAGGCATTATTATAATAAGTAATTGCATAAGTGGCCACCAAACATTGGGATATGAGAACACACCACCCTATAACCTTATCATGGAAAACTTCCATCCTTATATGCACATGTATACCCTAGCCAAATCTTGCCACCATCTCTAGATCTTATCTAGGAGATATAATTAAAAGGCATGGCCATGGTGCTACAAAGGAGTTAAATCTTCACCTATCACCCCAAGTGGAAAATTTATTGTAAAAAAAGATTATTGACTATAAAATCTTGATTCTTCACTTGTAAAAGGATCAACACATTTTAGCAACCTCACACTACTAAAAGCTTATCTCTAGGAGAACTTCTATTAGTCAAATGTTGCATATCAATGAGAATTAAGTTCACCTCCTCCCATTATTCTGATGTTCTATGTGTTATTTATGTTTTTTTATCCTTGTATGTGTGTAATGTTCACTCCTCTCATCATTGTCTATTTGTAGCACCTCATTAAACTCAAAACTCACTTATAGGTCATATTCTATGCATACTCAGGTTTATGTAGGCATGATTTGTGGATAACCTTCATCCCTCTCAATGTTGTGATGTGTTCCTACACCTTCATATTAAACACTTATTTATTTTTAGTGTCTTTTTTATAATCTATGTGGAGACATATTATTCTCAAAGGTTTGTAGTGTGTTTATGGTAGTAAGAGCACTCAATCTATTTTGGGTGCATCTCCTCTTTTCATTTCAACATATCTTACTTTCTCCCTCCCCTTGTGCCTCAAAATTGTAGGTTTAGGCTAGTGGTAGATTTACCTTTCTACTATTTATGCCTACACACTAGTCTTAAAGGAGGTGCACTTAGAATATAATGAATTTGGCCTACTCTATAGGCTCATCCCAAGGAGAAAAAGGGTTTCACACTTTGGGGATATTCCCATCATTATGATGAAACAACTGATGCTCATGTGTGCAAATGATCAATATTACTTCTACTCCCAACACCATAAAATCTTACACCCCATGTAAGGCCTTCATGCTCAATTGCCCACTACAAAGCACCCCCATGCAATAGAGCATCTATGGGTGCACATTTTGAATGTCAATAGTTTCTAGCATGATAAATGGGACCAAAATTTGAATAAATGACTAAGGAATTGGTGTTATCTTTATCTAAAAAATGTAATAGACACTCAAAAAAAAACTTGGTGACTCCAAACATTTATGGTCTATAAATATGAATGCCTTATTTATATACCAAGAGAGACAAGAGTATCAACAAGAGGTAATAATTTCCATTTCACTAAGATTTCAGTTTCATATAGAAGGAGAGTTAGATCATATTTATCCCTTATCAAAAAAATTAGTGCAATATATTCATCTTCTAGAGTGTAATCCACCCCTCCATTTAGAAGGTTATTCATGCCTAGAAGGGGGCTTTTCCTAATTTCATTAATGGATGTACAAAAGAACTAGGTGTTTTTAATTTTTAATGGAGGTAGTCTATTAGATATCATGTAGTATGATGGCATTTAATTAGCATCCCTAAAAACCATTCATATTTCACAAGCAAAAATTCAACTTCCCCTATATAACATATTCAAGATATCGTAAACATTTTATCACTACACCATGTTACTGAAGATATTGTCACAGTCAAGTTACTTTCTTCCTCCCTCAAAGGAAAATCCATCCAATGGTACTGAGGACTGATACCAAACTCCACTCATAACTAGGATGAGTTTGGTGAAGAGTTATGAAAGTATTTCAAAGATCGAAGTGATCAATTATCCTTGATAGAATAGCTCGTAACCATAAAGTGAGCCTTGCACTAGATGATGGTCAACTTTAACTTGATATTTTAGAGAGTTTGGGATATAATCCCATCTTTGTGTAAGTTATCTCCTAACATTAATTTTATACATTTTCTAAAGGCCCTTAATAATGATATAGTGGTGATGATTCAGTCCATGAGAGGCATAGTCCTACCCAATGCCTATGAAACTATGGTACAAGTAGAGAAATATTTGATCCAAGTAGGAAAGATTATACCTAGACTCTTTATACCTATATTCATAGATACCCTTCCTTAAAAAGTAGCTACATAACCTATGATAGTGATTTTCCCTACTTCAGTGAACCCACCTACTTCATCTACTACCTCTTCTAGTGAATTACATGAAGTGAAATCACTACTGGAAAGTTTTGGAAAAGAGATTATTTGTCTCAAGATGTAGCAAGTGCACTATCCCATATCCCATCAACCCTTCAGTCAGTAATACCAATAAAATAGACCTCCCCACCAAAGTAGTGTGTAAGCATAAAACCAACTCACATATAAAAAATTTCATATGCATAGAAGGTTGATGCTACTTGCACTTCTAGAGCCCTTGTCCCAATATAAAACAACCTAGTGGAAGATCTTGAATGATACTTCCCATCTAGACAACCACACAATCAAGATACCTACAAAAATTTTGTCATGAAATAAGAAATTATCATGCAAATATTTTTTCAATCACAAGATAAAAGAAGTAGTGTAAATACAAATATAGTATATGTCCAGGCACTAGCTCAACCATAAGATGGGTCTACTTTCATTAATTTGAAATAAGAGGACTTTAACTATGAAAATAAAGGTAACATGCCTAGTAGAGGAAGCACTCTAGTGACCTTAAATATAGGAATAAAAAATATATCTATAGAAGAGTCCATACAAAATATTTCACCCTTTCCAGACACACCCCATATTAATCATGCAAGCCTGAAAGATAAGGTGCCTACCCAACCTTCATGCTAGAAAAGACTACACAAAAGGAAGGACTACCTCAAACTAGTACACCAACACCAAAAGAGATCATCCCCTCAAGGATACCACCAAAAGGAATTTAAGTTTCCTTCAACATAATAGAAAAGATGAATAATATGAACCTTAATGTAACTATATGGGATGCACTCACCATTACGTCTTAATGAAATTTATTACAAGATGAACTAAAAGGCTTTCAAGAGTGTAAGACACCCCAAATATCACCTACCACCTCTACAAGCTTATTCCAACCATAATAATAAGAAGCACAAGTGTAAAATAATAGTAATCCACACCCATTTTATATTTCCTTAATCATTAGCCAATATTTGATACATAACTACATGATCGATTATGGTGTAAGTAACTCAGTGATACCCAAAAACATCATGGATATGCTAGGAATTTCATACTCTCGTATTTCAAAAAGAACAGTCTATCTCAATGGAATGATGATCAAAGTTGTATGGGTCATCAAAGATTTGAATATTATACTACATGCATGCCTAAGCCTTTCCATTATATAGGACATCATAGTCATTGACTTACATCGTTACTTCACCATCTACCTTTATCAATACTTCATAGTGAAATAGGCGGGTATTTATATTTAGATTGGTCACATATTTGATTAAGAACTAGATATGGGACAAAATTTACCATAAGCATAGAGACTATTTTCAAGAACCACATTGATCTATACTCTCCTAGTCTAATTAAGTAAAATTGTGGAATGCTCAACCAAGAGGATAATTCAATTTTTGATGAGGCCATGACATCATTAGAGGAGATACCAGATGACCTACTAAATGAATGGGCATGTGAACATTTTGAGTGTGATCCATATGATAGTGTAGAGATAGGGATAGGCACATATTATATCATGGAGGAGGATCCTATACTTCTTGAACTCAAGAAGGCACATAAGGATCCTAAAGGTATGTGGTAATTATACTTTGATGGGTCCTAAAGTAACAATGGCACAAGATCTAGTGTCATGTTGGTCTCACCCAATAAGGATAAATACTTCCATACTTTCAAACTATAGTTCGCTTGTATAAATAACTCTACTGAGTATGAGGTACTAATCTAAGGAAATCAACTTGCATAGAAGAAATAAATCACGTTTCTATAGGAATTAGGTGATAGTGAACTAGTTATCAACTAGGTTAGAGAATAGAGCATGACCAAGAATGGCTTGATGAAAGCCTTCAAACATAGAGTATGGGATATGATTGAAGAATTTTATGAATTTAACATTATTACCATACCAAGATCATAGAATGTTGATACATATAGGCTTGTGACCATAGATTTGAAGTCTGGCATTCTCCATGATATAATTAAGGAGTCCAAATAGATCATTCACCTTATGGTTAGATTGGAAGTTCCTAACAATGTATAAAATTGATAAGTATTCGAGAGTGATGAGGAAATCATCAAGTTTCTATAAGATGAGTCAGAGTCTTGTGCTTTCAAATAGGTGTAGTTGTGATCCAAATATAAAGATAAAGTCATCTAATTAAAGGGAAACAAGCTACCAAAAGTGATAGTCACCCTAGAAACCATCTTTAATTTTGATGACCAATTCAACATAGAGAAATGTAGTATGACCACAAAATAAGATATCTACATGCTCATATTCCTTTTATAAGGGAAGACTTTAAATGTCAATAGGGTATGTTATCCACCATAAATTAAGGGATTTATTCAACTCAATAATAGATATGATGACATATTCACATGGAGCTATAAATATCTTAGCGGCTTTGATATAGGCTTAGTGCAACACATAAACAAGATTGATCCTAATGCATGACTCATGCACCAACATTAGAGGCTTGTTAATTTAAATTTATATCCATTGATGTGCAAAGAGATCTCAAAGCTCATTGAGGCTAGTGTAATAACTCTAATAAAGCACTCCTCATGGGTTGTCAACTAGTTACCAATGAAAAAAAGAATGGGGAAATACGTCTCTATGTGGACTTTAGAGACCTAAGCAAGACTTCTTTCAAATACCACTACCCTCTCATACCAATGGAGTAAATCTTATAGATATTCATGGATGCAAAAATATTTTCACCAATGGATGGTTATTGAGGCTATAACCAAATCCTTGTGCAATAATGTGACCATTACAAAACTACATTCACCACTAAGTGGGGAACCTTTACATATCAACACATGCTATTTAGATTGGAAAATGTAGGTGTGACCTTCTAGAGAGCTATGAACATGGCCTTTAAGGAACTCATCATTAAAATCATCTTAGTAAACCTTGATTATATAACAATTTTATATAAGCATGTAGATCATTTGGATCACTAGAATAGGTATTTTAGAGGTGTCAAGAGTACAAAATATCTTTAAATCCTAAAAAATGCATCTTCACGATTCATAAAGGCATTATCTTATGGCATATTTTATCCAAGGAAGGACTTTTAATTGATCTAAAGTGAGTCAAGTTAACCTCATATCTTTTCCTTGTAAACCATAAGAAAAATATTTAGAGTTTCCTAAGGAGAATCAACTTTGTGAGAAGGTTTGTGCCTAGTTTCACCATCCTAGCCAAACCCCTCAAAGTGATGCTTAAGAAGAATATTGCATTTAGTTAGATGCATGAGGGAAAAGAAAGTTTTGAATCCACCAAGCATGCCATCACATAGGCTCCTAATCTGATCAATCCCAACTATAGAAAGGATTTAATCCTTTATACATTTGGTGGGATTGATGGTGTCTCATTCATCCTTATGTATCAAAATAAATAATGGCTAGAGAAACCAATTGCCTTCTTCATCTATGCACTGAAGGATTATGATCTATACTATAGATTTATGGAGAATCATATCCTCATTATTATGAGAATGCTTAATAAATTTAGATATATGCTCTCTAACAATAAAATTTATCTTATGGTAGTGCATGTAAGTGTCAAATAATTTTTACTTAGCAAGGAAATCAATGATAAAAGCATTTGATGGATCACAAAGGTGATGGAATATGACATAGACATCTATGTCATGAAATTAGTTTGATGGGGGGAACTCTATGAGTAATTGGCCAAAGTGGCAAAGCTAAAAGATGACATAGTATTAGTGTCATAGGAATCAGAGTGCATAAGCCCAAAAAAATTAAATGAATGGGTGTACGACATGAGATCCTTCCTTTAGCATAATGTATATCCTCTTAGCCTCATTAAAGCAAAATGCAAGCATTTTAGGTTGTAGGCTATTCCCTATGCTCTTGTAGAAGGTGCACTTTTCCAGATAGACCTCAATGGAATTCTCTTGAGGTGTATAGAAGTAGAGAAAATAAGTAGAATTCTTCAAGAATTCAATGACAGCTTTGTAATAGGCCATTATTCACCTATTACCACTACTATGAAAATCATGTGAGCTATCTATTATTGTCTAAATCTATTCAATGATACACACACATATTTGTGAAATTAAAAAAAATACACATTCTTCATAGGTAAATAAAGGCTAACAACATTGCCATGTGCCTAATTTCAGATAATTAACCCTTCATGCAATGGGGGCTAGATTTCATAGTCATGATTAACTCACCATCAAGCAATGGGAACAAATGGATTCTCATGAGGTTGACATAAGTGGTCATGCTCAAAGATGATAATGATACATCCCTCCTTAGTTTTTATGAGGGCATTATAATGAGATTTTGTGTCCCTACCACCATTATCTTTGATAATGTGTTGGCCTTTCTTAGAAAAAGGATTAGTGGATGGGGCATCAAACACAATATCTATCTGAATGTTTTATCAAATTATTATCCTTAAGGTAATGGTCTAGCCAAGTCTAGAAACAAGAATTTCATCTACATCATAAAAAGGACTCTAGATGATAACCAATAAACTTGGTATATAAAGCTCAAAACCACCCTTTGAACTAATCACATTGAACCCAAGAAAGTGTTGGGAAATTAACCCTTTATACTAGTCTATGAAATGGAGGCTAGATTGCATGCATCCCTTGAGATCCCTTAATTATAGATCATGCATCAATTGGATTTGATCAAGAATGATCCCATTGCAGTAATATTAGTCAAGTTAATAGAGCTTGAAGAAACTAAATTTCAAGTTTCACATTCATGAAACTCTAATAGGCACAAATGAAAATGGTTTTCAACAAGAGGGACATTTAGAAGAGTTTTCAAGAAGGAGATTTAGTGCTCAAATAGGATGTAGATAGATCAAAATATGGAAGGCATACTAAGTTTGATGTAATAAGTAGCAACCCATATATTTTAACTAATTGTAAACAATTCAATGCCTTCCAACTAGCCAAATTAAATAGGGAGGAGTTGCCTATCCTAGTCAATGGGATTCATCTCAAGCACTATCTCCATTGACCTTTATAATATTTTTAAATAAGTATGTTAATTTTTTTTCATTTCCCTAAGTGATACCTTGTTTTATAATAGTTTCAATTCTTCCAAGTGCTTGTGCATAATGTTTCTTTTAACTTAGGTATTTTCCCTCTAAGTTCCCTTGGCACAATTATTGTTTTTCTAGATAAAAAATCAATACATTAAAAATATGAAGGTATATAGATATAATTTGCAACTAAGGGGACCAATAATTCTAAAGACTCAATGCCTAATAGATTTCTCAAAGACTACTAGATTCCCTCTTAGTAGGAAAATGACCCGTAGAGGTTGACAAAAGTGTTGAATTTCTATGTCACCCTAGGTCAATGTAAGACTTACTCAGATTATGAGAGGAGAGTGATACCTTGTTTTATAATAGTTTCAATTCTTCCAAGTGTTTGTGCATAATGTTCCTTTTAACTTAGGTCTTTTTCCTCTAAGTTCCCTTGGCACAATTATTGTTTTGCTAGGTAAAATATCAATCCATTCAGAATATGAAGGTATATAGATAACATTTGCAACTAAGGGGACCAATACTTGTAAATACTCAATGCCTAATAGATTTCTCAAAGACTACTATATTCCCTCTTAGTATGAAAATGACCCGTAGAGGTTGACAAAAGTGTTGAATTTCTATGTCACCCTGGGTCAATGTAGGACTTACTCAGATTATGAGAGGAGATGCATGCCTACACTAGATTAGTTACTTAAGAAAAATGGGCAAAGTTGTACCCTATCTACACCCATTCCCAAGATGGTTAAGTGCATGTCTACATAGCAGCAAAGTATTGGTTTACACCCAGTAGGAAACCCTAATGTGTGCCCTAGCATATAATTAATTACATAATTTATAAGGTGCACAAGTTCAAATATGTATATCTCTAAGTTCAAAAATTCTAATTAAAGGAAAAAAGAACAAGGAGTGGTTGCAAGTCATGAAGAACCCATCAAATACCTTTAACCTTCACATGTAATATTATTCAAAGACCTACCCATGCCTATTTAATAAGGTTATATTCTAGTACACAATACCTTACATCTACACCCCATCACTTCATAGAATCATAATCTAAAGTCTAAGCACTGCACTTTTTGAGAGACTCTCATGCATACCTTGGTGTGAGAATAATTATTAATAAATGGTGCATGCATAGTTTAATGTGTGTATCCTACAAAAGAAAATACATGTACCAAGTCCTTCACTATGTATAGTGATGATGTGGTAAGCCAAAAGTGAAACCTACATAGTAATTAACAAGTGGCAATAAGATATAAAGACATAGTTAAATGTAGTTGAATAGATCCTAATAGATTATTATAATAAGAAAACTCATAAGTGGCCACCAAAAATTGGGATATGCATACACACCACCCTCTTACCTTATCAGGGAAATCTTTCATCCTTTTATGCACATGTGTACCCTAATATAATCCTACCACCAACTCTAGATCTGATCTACTATATAAAAATAAAATACATGGGTGTGCTACTATAGAGGAATTAGAGCAATACATATCACCCCAAGTGGCACTTTTATTGTAAAATAGGATTATTTGCTATAAAATATTGATTCTTTACTTTTAAAAGGGTTAACATGTTTTAACAATCGCATGATACTAAAAATTTCCCTCCAAGATCATTTGTATTAGTTGAATATTACATATCAATGAGAATTAAGTTCAAGTCCTTTTATTATTCCATTGTTCTATGTGTTATTTAAGTCTATTGATCTTTGTCTATGGTTAATAGTCTCCCCTCTCATCATTGTCCATTCCTAGAACCTCATCATTGAACTTGAAACTCACTTGTAGATCATATTCTATGCATATTCAAGTATGTGTAGGCATTTTTTGTGGATAACCTTCATCCCTCTCAATGTTACATTGTGTTCTCACACCTCCATATGAAACACTTATGTATTTTGAGTGTCCTTGGTGGAATATGTGTGGATACATCTTGTTCTTAAAGGTCTATAGTGTATTTATGGTAGTAAGAGTGTTTTCTCTATTTTGGGTGCATCACATCTTTTACTTTAAGCATCTCTTAAATTCTCCCTCCCCTTTTCCTTCCAAATTTTAGGTGTAAGCTAGTGATAGATTTACATTTCTTCTATTTAGGCCTATGTTCTAGTATTAAACCAAGTGTGCTTAGAACAGATGGAATCTAACCTATTCTAGAGGTTCATCCCAAGGAACATAAGGGTCCCATACCTTAACAATGTTCCCATTATTGTGATGAAATAGTTGATGCTTGTGCATGTAGCTGAGCAATAGTAATTCCATGCCTAGTGCCATAGACTCTTATGCCCCATATAAATATTTCAAACTCAATGCCCCATTGCAAATCACCCTCACACCATATAGAATCCATGAGTGCATGTTTAAAATGGAAACAATTTCTTAGGCCAACTTGGCCATCCCTACTAATACATTTTTATCTATATTTATTATATAATTGATATTTAATGCATGTGTAGGACTAGTATTTTATATTTATAGTATTGATATTTTATTTTTACCAATATTTTTTGATAACATATCCCATTAAATCACTTATTCTTACCATTAGAATACATTTCATTTTCAAATTGGATGAATTTAGGGAACTTGAAACTTGCATTGGATATGGACACTTGTATGGATGTAGGCATTTGATAGAGATGCAAGGGTCTAAGTAGTTGTAAAACATGCATAGGTATAATTTTTTTAGATATGTAAGATAATTAGTGTTGTAGATCTAAGTCATTTCTACAACAAGCATTAAATTGATAAGGACCGCACAAGAGGTTACATGTTTTCATGGTATCGAGTTGTCTAAAAATAAGTCTACACACGATGCTTCCCCTTCATGTTGGCACTTAAAAAACAAATATAGTTCAAACATCATTAAAGTATTGATCCATTCCTATAAACATTTCATAAAGTGTACCCCATGAAAATATCATTCACTACATCAATACAATGTACAAATTAAATAGTGTGGGTCTCCCCAACTTCAAGTAGTGAAAGAGACTAGTGCATAGGGAATGGTTCCCAATATTGAATATCACATTAATATCTTCAATTTTATTGAAACATATCATTACATTACTTCCTCAAACTCAAATTATGATGTCCCATGCCAAATCATATAGTTTCACATCTATGACTTTATAAAATGTAGACTATGATTTTCACTATGCACTATCCCCTTCATTAGCCATCATAATAGACTAGGCACATAAATAATTTGTTCCTTGTGAATTTACATATAATATCTCAATTATTAACCTAAAAAATTCATATCCACACTATATATCCAACTCTCTACATAAAATTCATTACACACCCTTTGTACAAAATGTACTTAGTTATATGTGCAGAACCATGTGTAAGACTCTAGAAAGAATGGAGTGTGCATGGGATAGTGTGTATATGTTCATAAATTGGTATGTATGAAATATTTGTTTTCCTACATAAAATGATGAGGTAGAACCTAAAGATACAACTATGTAGTCTCACATCAACAGGCTAGTCTAGTTGGATTGGCAAGTGACTACCATAAATGGGGATGTTAGTTGAGATAGATTGTATATATAGGGGGCCAAATAAATTAAATAAAATTCAAGGTGGCTATAATATTTCCAAACCATGATTTAATTCTATCCTTGGCTACCTAAACATCCTTCATTCTTAGATGCACACATGAATCCATGAGTGACCTTCCAACTACTTCCATTATGAAATAGTTATATCCATGTTAAATAATCATGGCTTATATCAATTATTATGAACATATTGATTATATTAATACAACTTGATCTTTGTACACTACTTCCAAATTTGAGTTCATACCTACCACCTATAATGGTGAATTGATTATGTAGGGCCTCACCTAGTTCTATACAAACCCTAGTTTTGTAAAAAGTGTTAACATACCTCATTATAATAAAGATATATCTACTCTAGTTTATAATATTTCCTTCCTTGAAATTAATAATAATTGATTTACTTTCTTCATGATCTATGTTTTGTGTTCTTTCCTAGGTATTGATCCTTATTTATGGATGTTATCCATCTCATTTTTGTCCTCCCTTTACACCACTATCTAGAATAAAAAATCCTCAAAAAGTATCATGCTATGTATACATAGGTCTATTTATCAATTATCCATGGAGTGTGTAGACACTTGAAAACAATACAACAAGGGTTTTTGACGTTGTCTTGACCTATGGACCTCACCTAACCTATTAGTACCTATTCATAACATCACTATGTCAAAACACCTAAAATATGACCTTTTGTTCGTAACCCCTCAACCATCATCATTTAAGGTAACTATCGATAGCTAGCTAACCATCAATGATTGTCATCATAAAACTTGCCTAAGTCTTTCAAGCAGTGCTAGCTTTATCCATGATAAGAATCTCTAGAATGGAAACTTGGTTTAACTCCAACTTTTAAATCTAAATGAAAATAGGAAAATTGACCCCCTCCCAGCTTAACAACTTTACCTCAAGCTTCATTCTCCTTAGTAGTTTTGTGTTATAAACACAACGCTCTTAGGAAAATTATGGATTCCTAAATTTGTGATTCTAGGCTTTCATATTTACTTTGTGTAGTCATCCAACATCCCAAAGCTTTGTTTGCATGATTCTCAAAGGCTGAAGTATTGTTACGCTACTCAAATCTCTTCAACTATCAACTCTTGAACATAACAAAGGTATTTTACTTTACTTTAGTGGTTTTTGCTCTTTTTTTTCTATTGACTAGTCAACTTTAGTCTTCTTCCCCACTCTAAATACCCACATAATACCCTCTATCCATTAGATACTCCACCATAAAATACTCATCCAATAATAATTATTCAATAGGTAACTGTAGTTAGTTATTATAACCATTAATAGTTATAGCAACCACTACCAGTTACCCAACCATCATCAGTTAGGATAACTACTAATGGTCACCTTAACTATTGATGTTCACTATCACCTTGAAATGATAGTTTATTATTTTTACCTTTTTTACACCCCACCAGACCTCTTTAAGCCTTTTGACCTATACACAAACCTTGTTATGGCCTCTCTAGACCTGACCATAGTTTGTCTTTTGCATGTAGATGAATTTACTGGGATTAGCACATGAACTTAATAACATTTTTGATCTTCCTATTATAACAAAACCCTTATTCATCGATCAAAGTGACATTACATTTGAATTAGCTCTTTGTGCTATTGTTTCTTTACCTAATCAAGAAGATGTCGATGAACAAATAGCTGTAATCCCAAAAGATATTTATATAGCTAAATTTTTTTGGAATGATTACTTTGATCACGTTAATCTTGTTATAGAATAAGATATTGTTGGTAGCCATCATTTCCATATATATCTTTTGTAATTCCTTTTTTACTTATAAACTTGAATGTCAAACATGGACTGACATCCATCTATGGAAGCATCTTCCTTTCTTATGACTAGTGTCTCACCAGGAAACCCCTTTATCCTTTTATTAATCCATTTTTGTAAAGTGTGATTATTAGGGTAATTCTTCCCTATCCAAAGAAGGAGTTATCACTTCATTTGTTCATTAATGAGCCAAATGTTTACCAAGAACTTACCCTTTATCTCTTATTCTCTCACTTCTCCTTTACAAATAAAAATCAAGAAAAAATAGGAAACATTTTGGCACTCTTGGTGGGACCCCTTAAGGGTTCATAATTCTATTTATTTCATATAGTTTCATTAGTGAATCTCATATTCTTGCATTTCCACAAATCTTTAAATTTCAACAAAAACAAAGTGCAAACTTCATTCTAGGGATGGGTTGCATTTTCATCCTAGATTCATTGCATTATTAATTATTTGTATGAAAAGACACCAAAAATTTATTTTGGGTTAAAATTAAGTGCATCTAATGTTTGCCTATTTAATATTTATCTCACCTAGGTTAATTAACTACATTATGAATAAATCATAGAGCACATCTGTTACACTACCAAATCACAACACCAAAGAACACATTAAAACATACCTAAGATAAGGCCCATTGGGATTTCATCACCCTATGGATAACTTTACCCTAACTGGTGATCTAACTTTGATTTCACCAACAAGTGGAGGACCCAATCCATTCTCTAGTGGAGTATAAACTCTAGATAAATGGTATCCATTAGCTAAGTGACCTAGCTTGGCTTTAGGTTTGTGAAGTGCAGGGAGCAATCCCCTAATACCAAGCCATGTACCTGATCTAGTGTAGATTCTTTGTTAACCAAAACTTAACCTAAAACCATCCTTAGTTTTTTTTGGTACATGAATCATAATCCAATTTTCCCTTTCATACTCTTTAAGGTATAAGCCAAAAGTGATTTAAAATAAATCCTAGGATTAATTATGGTTTTAGTGTGTGCTTTGTTTGCTTTAGGATTTTATTTGATTGTTCATTATTTGAGGTGAAAGGTTCATTATCCACTTATATATTTTTCATATGGTTTTAACTAGACAATAAGTGAAAAATCAAAATAACCAACCACCATCTTCATCTTCATCCATGGATTATACCTTGGATACAGATAAATATCCCCATGGTTCAGCTTACCATTCTCTTCCACCACCATCTCCTTGTAAAATCCTAACTGTATCTGAAGGAGATCTAGACTTCAATACCTTTCTTGATAACAATCTAGTTTCATTGTAACATTACCTCAACACACTACCTCCTTATACCCCCTACTTTGGTTCCTTCTTTCGAGCCCTCTCTTGGTATGCCATCCCACCTTATAGTAGGAACCACATCAACCAAACCCTTAACTTAGACCTCTTCCAACATCCCATCCACTAAAACCCAAACCAACCTTCCACCACCCAACCAAACACCACTAGTTACACCCCATGGGGGTTCAACCTTACCATTACTTACCTACACCCCATCTACTATGGAATTATCTTCCACTTTGGCCTTTATCTTCACTTTAGTTACAACTAATCCTTCAACCACAATTCCTCTTCAAATCCAAATGCTCTCCATACATAAAAAAAATTCCTCCAATTAGCACTAGGGTAACCACATAAATTCAACCTTCCCAACTACCTCCTACCTTAAGCATACCAACCAAATATTTTCTTCAACAAGTGACTATGACAACTTAATAGTATATCCCTAACCCATAAGGGTATATACCAACTGCCACCCAACCTTTTATACCAAGAAATTCTTACTTTCCACCATCTCAACCTCTTGGCACCACCTATAAGTATTTGGCTTTGTTGGTTCCATATTATTCCTATTCATACATTATTGTGAACCAACCTCAAATAAATGTATCTCTTAATTATGTAATTTATCAACCTTAGCCTAACCTAGTCAAAATGTTCATGGATAAAATGACTAGTTTGGAGTCATCCATCTTCCATCAACCAATATTTTGTCTTAAGACCAAATTTGTAATGAGCCTATCCACCCCTCTGTACCTGTTCATGCTTATCCTTCTCAATGTTAATTTTTTAAATTTTCTAAATTTCAATGTAAAAAGGACCCTCAACAACACTTAAGAGCATTCGAATATGCATGCTACTTGATCACTTATGATGATGCTATTCTCCTCAAAACCTTACCCATTTTATTATTTGGGGCTTTCCTTGACTTTTATAGTGCTCTTCCTACTCATTCTATCTTTTCTTTCTCTCAATTGGAACAAACATTTTTAGAACACTTTTTTGTAAACATATCTAAATAGGTTTTAATTACAAACCTATACTCCATCAAATAGTTTTAATATTATTCCATTATTGATTTTTTTGATAGATGGAGAGGTCTCATTAATCAAATCACTTTTCCATTAACCCAACTTGAATTAATCAAATTATTTTCCTAGGGTTGTGTTAAGCACATTGTTCCAACTCTCCAAGTATAAACCTTTAGGACCTCTGATGAAGCTTTTACTATGGCCTATAAATTATAAAATCATGCTATTGATGAAGGGAAATTGAAGCTTCAAAATAAAAATTATAATTTCAAATCCACTAAGTTATCCTCCACCAAAACCACAAACCCAAAAATTCTAAAGTGAAATCATAAACCCATTCAGTCATTCTTAAAATTGTACCTCCACCCATCAAGCAAACACCTCCAATCAACAACCCTTCCAATCACAAAAACCATACTCAAAAATGGGTTCCTTTAAAACCATTTACCCCCATTAGGGAATCTTATGCATCAATTTTGGAAAAACTACTCAAAGCCAATGTAATCTAGCTTCCACCCATCAAGTCCCTTCAATAATTTGATACTTCTCACCCCCTTCCTAGGTGGTACAATGATAATGATCATTATGAATATCATTAGGTTGTTGAACATGATACTGATATATGCAATATTTTTAAAATCATTGCCTAGGACCTAATTGATAAAGGCAACATTTTGTTTGATAACCCAAATGCTCCTTCAAACCAATCCCTTGATATTTTCTAAAAACCACTTCCAAACCATTTACCTTCAACCGAACACCATAAAAAACAACCCAAATCCTCTAATTTTCATGAGGCACATGTAATCAATGTCATTAGTAATGTGCCCATTATTAAATAAGTTATTACCTCTATCACCCAAATCAAGGAGAACCACCTACCACCAATCTCTTCAAATTCCCAAAGAAAGGAACTAAATATTCCTTCTACTTCCTTGGGTGAAACCATTGTTTCACACACCCCTCCTATGGTGAAAACACCCTAGGAGATGGTCACTCCATCATCCAGTTCATTTACTCCTCTAATCCAACTTGAAAAACCACTTATTCCTTTAGACAATCGAACCAAAGAGGAAGCTAAACCAACCCTTCCACCTGAAACCATTACCCTTACTACACTAATTTTAGAATCATCCCTATCTCCTTGAAATCCATTTCCCAAAAGACAATTAGCCTATCTACCCAACCATTACCTTTAGAACCTTTCACCAAGGATAAAAACCCTAAAACCACTCCATTTTCATCCCCAAAGGGTTCACACTTTGAATCTAATGATCAAGGAATAATTCTTATTTATAAACCCTTTTCCCAACAAGTTCAATGTTTGGAATTCACCTCCCAAACTAAATTTGATAGATCCACCTTATGGTATCATCTTGGAGTCTCATATTGAAATAAGACTAAACCTTCTACTTCACTAGAATCTACTCTCAAGCCTATTGTTACAACTCCACCAACTAATCCTCCTAAAGCTACCAAGTAACCACCTAAATTACCCATATCTTATATTTTTAAATCACCCTATGATTATTTTACCAAGCCAATTAAGACCTTTGGGATCCCTCCCACATCAAATCCTACTCGTCCTCCTTTGAGACTAGATCTAACAACACCAATCCCACCAAAACCTAATCTAATTAAGCCCATTAAGAAGGAAGGATTTCATAAAACTTAACTTCAAGAAATAATCATACCAACTGCTTCACATTTACCTTTAATTTTAGGACCACATCCTTTCACCATTCCCATAACCTACTCTTCCTTCAAAAAACCATCTCCCCTTTCTCTACCTATAACAAGCCCATCTCTTAGTTTATCATCATTCCTCACTAACATTTTCCCATCCACCTTCCCATATATTAGACCCTCACCATATAAACCCCCAATTCCAAAACTAATTATAACCAAGGCGATTCATTTAAAACTTCCAACCAAACTTACTCCACTAACCATACCTCTTGTTAAAAATCCCTTACCCAACAAGGAACCTAAACCAAAATCCCAAACTCCACCATTTCCATAATCATTATCAAAGTCTTATAAAACTATAGTACAAAGGTTCTTACAATATTATACCATTAACTTACCCCCCATCAAGTATTTTAACCCCACCGACCAAAATCTAGCTTGGTTCAATGATATTCTAATTTGAATTTACCGTAGAACCCCTGGGCATGATATGGAGAACTGTAAATCTCTCTAACTATGATTCATATAATTTTGGAGGAGGATGATCTATTAGATGAACCTTCTTTAATCCCTTTGCCTCCTTTACTACATATCTAATCCTCCTACTAATCATCTACTTCTCTACTCCCACTAAGGAGTGAAACAAAATAATTGAAGAAAGTAGCTTCTCCCCTTATCCCTACTATTCATATGGTAACTCAGTTTAGATCCCAACACAAGGACAAGGGTAAAGTAGTCTAAAAAATGAAAATGATAAATCCAAAGCCACCATTCCATGGTCTTACCCTTCAACTCCTCAACCAACCAACCAAATCCAAAGGTTACATCTTCATGTTCATAACCATCCAAGCCTAAGGTCTCCTTTTTTGGAGCCCGTTCATTCATCCAATGCCTAGTGATAAAAAAACTACATTAAACACCCATAAAAATGAGTATCTATGACTTAATTAGTACCTCAAATCAATATTTAATCAAATCAATGTAATTCATAGAAGTTAAACCCGATGATCCCCAACATCTTGTATCTTTGATTGGAGTTATCCAACATGTTACCAGTGTTACCTTTCAAGAGTCTAAAATCCCACCCTATCATAGAAAAGATCTTGATCCCCCTCTTTTTATCACAATATCCATCAATCATACATATGTTAAAAGGGTCATGATTGATGGGGGAGAAAGTATTGATATCATCTCTTCCCATACCTATGATCAACTTCGACTACCTAAAAACATCATGTTGGAAAGTTTGGTAGTTCTCTGATCATTTAATGATATCTTAGCCACTACTTTGGGGATAGTTATTATCCACATTTATTTGGGGCCTCAAACTATTCCTAAACTATTTTATGTTGTAGAAGATGAATTTCAATATAATGTGTTATTTGGTCACCCCTAGATCCATGCTATGGCATGCATCCCTTCTACCCTTCACCGATGTATCAAGTATGAACATGAGGGAGAATTCATTACAATAAAAGCTGATCTAATTCCCTTTACTTCTTGTAATATGATGTGCCAGCCTAATGATGTTCATATTCCACCTTCACCCTCTTCACAACTAAAAACTAGCCAAACCACCATGTCAAACCAGCATAGCAAAACTTATATTTTCAACAATGGTGAAGCATTCACTAGTTCAACTATTCCTTCATCATAAATCCTAGTTTAGTACCCCTTGTAATGTATGTTCTAATGACTTACACTTGGTGAATAAAAAATTTTATATTTAGACATTTTTCCCTCTCCACATGAATTTGGGAACCTTAATAATGATCCATATTATGACCCCAATATTTTTACCCTTGTCCCCTTTGGACTTCCAAACAATAGGACATATGTTGTCTATGGGGGACTTTTTAAACTACTTCTTGCTCCCACCACCATGCCTTGTATTTAGCCATTCGCTTCCAATTCTTTTATATTTTAGCAACCTAGCCTTTATCCAAATGTAACTTCATTGATGTGCTTAGAAAGGGTGTGGGTTTGGCCTCTATGAACAAATACCCCATGAACTTCTTGCTATCAAAACTTAGAAACCTCATGAGTTCTTTCACCTAGGGTATATTCCCCCAAAAGAGCCCATACCAATGTCACCAATCACACCTCTCCCATTTAGAGAATCACCAATCTCACCAATCCCATCTTTCCCATTTGCAAAACCACCAACCTCAATTCTCCCATTCAAGGAACTTGTACCCTTATCAACCTCACATTTCCAATTTCAAGAACCTTTACCCTTACCAAATCCATTTAAAGACAACATCATCCCACCTAACTTTTTCTTATCAACACCATTAGTTTAGGTTCCCTAACTTATCAATATGAAGGTCAAACCAAAACCATCCCTCTCATCCACCCTAAAATGATCACACATGATTCTCCCATCATTAACACCATTTAATGTTAAGGTGACAAATCTATTCTTACCTATCTAAGTGTAGAGGATTCTTCTCTTCAAAAATCCCTCCATCTTGAAAACAAAATAATGCTAAATTAATCAACCACAAATGTTAATTTTAGTACTTTGGAGAACCCTTATATTATAAAGATTGGCCAATCCTTAACTCTTAAAGAACAAGAAAAAACTATACAACCTTCCTTCATGACCATAGCATAGCATTTTCTTGGTCTTATCAAGATATGCCCAATATTGACCCATCCTTTTCCCTTCATAACATTATCACCCATCCCAAAGTTAAGTAAGTCTACTAAAAACATCATCGTATCCATCCCCATATAACTCTTCTTGTCAAAAAAGAACTTTAACACCTTTTATCTATTAATTTCATTGAACATATTGACTATCCACAATGGGTCTCAAACATTTTTCCTATCACCAAAACCACTGGGGGACTCTACCTTTATGTGGATTTTTTAGATCTTAACCTTACATGCCCCAAAGATGAATTTTTTTTACCTAACATTGACCAACTTGTTGATCTTACCAATAGCCATGAAATGTTATCCCTCATGGATGGATTTTAGAGATATAACCAAATATTGATCACCCCCTAAGTTCAACATAAGACATATTTTATTACCTCATGGGGAAATTTCTATTATCACAGCATGCCTTTTGGCTTAAAGAATGTAGGATCCACATATCAATGAGCCATGACCTACATTTTTCTTGACCTCATTCATACAATAGTTGAAGACTATATTGATGATTTGCTTAGACAATCAAAACATCTCCAAGATTACCTCACCATTTTTGCCATCATCTTTGAAAGACTTATCCATTATCATGTTAGGCTCAACCTAAAGAAATTTATCTTTAGGGTCCTATAAAAAAAACTTAGGGGCTTCATTGTTTCCCTCTGTAGAATAGAAATAGACCCCACGAAAGTCTAATCCATTCTAGAAATTCGTCCTCCTACTAACTTAAAAAACTTCATATCCTACAAAGTAAACTTCAATCAATCTACCATTTTATCTCCCAACTATATGATCATTTTCAACCCTTTCACCACCTCCTAAAAAAATATCTCCTTTAAATATACCAAAGAAGGCGAACAATCCTCTGATGCAACCAAGGAGTATCTTCTTTTTCCACCTATCCTTATTCCCCCAAAGGAAGATCAGCCCTTTTATTTATACATATCTACCACTAATCATTCCTTGGGAGCAATGTTCACTCATTGTAATGAATAACATAAGGAGTAGGCTATTTATTATATCAATTGCACCCTCATTGGCTATAAAAATTGATATGCCTATCCAAAACTACTTTGCCTTGACTTAGTTTTTATCACCTCTAATCTTCATCACTATTTTCTTAACCACAAAACTTATCTCCTTACCAACACTGACCCACTCAAATATATGCATGGTAAGTCATATCATAACCAACATATGGCTAAGTGGCACATGTTTTTAACTAAGTTTGATCTTGATTTTCTTCTACAAAATTCCATTAAAGGATAGGTCATTTCAGAATAATTATCTGAATCCCCTCTCCTTGATAATCAAACTTCTTTTCTTCCTTGCTAGATGAGTATGTATTTTATTGATTTTAAATTTCAAAATGGTGGGGATAGTATTATAGTCCTCATTCCCATTAATAGAGAACCTCTTCATCTTTCTTTAAAACTTGAATTTGATTTCACCAATAATATAGCTGAATATGAGGCCTTAATCATAGGTCTCCAAACAACCCTATATTTAGGAATCAAAATGATACACATATTTAGAGATTATCAACTTGTTATTGACCAAGTCACATGATCCTATCAATGCAAAAATAATGTTATTTTGAAATACAAACAACTTATTGACTGTTGGGTGAATATTTTGTCACTAGTTAATTGATGGCCAAAATAGGTTGTTTCAACCACAACATAAGGATATTGGTCAGCCAAATGTGTAGGTTTACCACATCAAAGGTGGAAAAATCTCTCCTCTCATTAAGGGGAAGTTCCCTATAAATATGAGATGCTATATACTATATATGTGTGTGTGTGTGTGTGTGTGTGTGTGTGTGTGTGTGTGGAAAATAACACTAAGGGGTAGGACTACACCATCCATCTCTCTTTTTTCAGAGATGATTTTCACAGATAATAATAATCCTAGTGAAAACACTAAAGGCATTTCTCTACTTTTAGAAGTGATCTATAGCAAACAACAAGAATTCTTTCTAGTGGGTAACAAGTAAATGTAACAGGCTGTACTAACCAACAGAATGAGGTGTAGTACAAAGTCTCCCCCTCAATTGCCAAAGAGTTAAATATGAAGGAAAATGGGGGAAAAAGTCATCCCAAGATCCTTTACACAAAAATAAACTAAAAACACTCACACAAAAGGAAATTGTGGTAGTGCAAAGTCTCTCCACAATTGGCTTCAGGACACCTTCCTGATTACTTCCACTAGTTCTGCTTATTTAATTAAATGGACAAGAATGCATTTAGGAAATAGACATAAGAACAATTTCCTCAACAACACAAGATATTCTAGCACAAAGTCTGAAAGGTCACTTGATTTCTCATTCAAGTAAATAAATATGATTAACAATCTGAGCTCAATGTCTCACTAATCACCTTTCAATTTGGGTAGAGTTTTGCTTCTATATCTGAGAAATCTCCTTTGCATAAAATGAGAGATTAAAATATATAGCACTCAAAAATACTTGGCACTTTGTTTCATGGTATGGCCCATGCTACATTTAATGCCTTGAATGCATTTTTAGTTTTGTCAAGGGGCCATGCTTGGAATAGGGCATTAGCTTTAACTGTGGCATGTCAATTCATTTGACATGTCTCCTCAAAAGTATAGGCCATCTAGTCTTCTTCCTGATATTAGCATAGATGTCAACTTCATCTTTACTTGATGGAGAAAAATAGGCCATGTCCTTGATTTGTCATACTCTTTGATGTCCACCTGGTGGACTATTTCAACAATTAGAAATAACTCTTGCATAGATATTTTTGGTCTTTCTCTCTTATTCCCTCTTCTCTTAATGCATTTTGTCCTTTTCTTCATGATCTAAGCTCTTAGGCTATCTCCTTTCCTTTCTATAGGCTCTTTTGACTCCCTCTTCAGTTGGTCATTGAGTTTTTTCTCAAGTTCCCACCATATTTGAAAATCAACAGATATTTCATTACACTAAATTTGATGTCCATAGGGATGTCATTAGTCACTATTCACTTGAACCATATTGAATCTTGAACCTTTAAACCTTGAGAGTTTATTGGTTCCATGGTTCAACGGTTCAGGTGGTGTAATCAGCTCCTTGGTTCAATTGCTTCTTTGGTTCAATCACTTCCTTGCTCTTTGATTAAACCATCTCTTTGAACTAGTCTTTGGAATCTTTTGATTCCTTCCTTCATTTGAAGCCTCTTTGAACCTTTGAACCTTTGAAGTTTCTAGATCCTTTTCTTTTCTAGTTAAACTCATTGAACCTTTAAAATTTGAACTCTTTTGGTTTAAGGTTTAACGGTTCATTAGTTCATTCTTTGTTCTTTAAATCCTTTGTTTTTTTCTAAGTCTTTTAAACTCTAAAATTTCTTTAGATTTCTATCTTTGGAACCCCCTCGAAGGGAAGCTGTCCCTTCAAGCCTTGAGAATGGTCCATTTTATGGTCACTGAGACTCCCTCGCAAGGGTACCTACCCTTCAGGGTCCTTCAGGTGGCCTTGTTCTTCAAATCCTTTGGAAAAAAAGTTTGAAGGAAATCCTTCGAACATTTTGTCTAAAGGAAATCTTTCCTCTACCTTTACCACTTTCTATTGGGCCTTTAAACATTTCCTTAGACAAAATGTCTGAAGGAATTCCTTCAAACAAAATATCTGAAGGATTTCCCTTGTGAAATTTTTTCATGGAAAATCTTTCTAAAAGATATCCTTTTGTTCCCTACCCTCTACAATGGTACTTGTCCTTCAAGCTTTGGGAGACTCCTTTAAACCTTCTGATTGAACCAACAATGGTTTAATGGTTCAACGGTTTAATGGTTCAATACTATGTTTCACTCATTCAATTGACCACTTGAACCAATCACTTTGTCTTAAACATTTAAACCTTCAAACCTTTGAACTATTTGGGTTCAAGTTTCAATGGTTCAATCTTTCTTCTTTAAAGTCTTCCTTTTGTTAAGTCTTTTGAAGCTATTGAACTTTAAACTTGCTGAAGCACTTAAATCTTTAAGTCTACCAATTTCATTTAACCTTTGAGCCCCTTAGACCTTTGAAACTTTGAAGGTTGGGTTCAATGGTTCATTCCATTTGTTTGAAGCCTGTCGATGGACCTTTTGGTTGGAACTCGATGTTGAACCAACTTTGAAATAGCCTAAGTGTTGGGAACTTGTTTCTTTGTGAGAGCTCACCTAATAAAGTTGTTAAACCTATTAAACCTATGAGTCCCTTAGCTAAAAAGCTTGAAGAATTGAAGAATTTGAATAATCAAAATAATTTTGAAAAAGGAAAGGAAAAATTTTGGCCTGCAGGACCAAAATAGTTGATATGTTGTCCCAAAAACAATTGACAGATTTTGGGAACAATAGCTAGATCTAGTTGGGGAACTTCCATCAATTGTAAAACCAATTAAAGGGAGTAGAAACCAAAATCTCTAGTGCCTTCAAGTATGCCAAAAAAAAAGGCACCTAAAATAAATGAAAATAAACAACACAAAACATAAATAAAGATTATACAAAAATTATACATATGTACAAATGATCTTATCTGATACTTCAAGAATTGAAGTGCTTCAAATGCTGCCCACTATGAGGAAGTGAAAAGGGCATGCCATCTTGATACTTTAGCAAGAAACTATTTTCACCATTGAGCTGATGAATAGAAAATGGGCCTCTCCATAGGGAATCAAATTTCCCATGCATTCCCTTTGGTTCTCTTCACTTGTCCCATAACATAACCTGATCACCAATATAAAAATTATGGGCTTTTGCTTTTTGGTCAAAGAGCTTCTTCACCAAACTTTGATGCACATCAATTCGGTCCACCACCATAGTTTGTTGCTCATCTAGCTTAGTCAAGCACATGATCCTCTTGTCGATGGAGCTTTCATATGTCTGATCTTCGACTGCCTTTGCCAATTTTAGTGCTAGCAATTCTAGGGTGGTTGGAATCTATACAATGAGACCATACAAAAGTTGAAATGGTGACATACCTATCACCCTCTTGTGTGTGATTATATCTACTCATAAAGCATCAAATAATGCTTTATGTCAGGTTTGTTGGTTGTCATCTACTAGCTTCTTGATGATGGTCACCATGTTCAAGTTGCTTGATTCTGCTTGGCCATTCCCTTGTGGAAAATAATCAAAGGAGTGTGAGAGGGTAATCCCATAATAAAAAAAAATTGAGTAATCTCATGGGAAGAGAATAGGTTGCATTATCTATCAAAATCTTGGTTGGGACCCCAAACTTAGAAATTATGTTTTCTTTGAGGAAATTGCATATTACTTCTGAAGTAACATGCTTGACTAAAATAGCTTCTACCCATTTGGTGAAGTAATCTATGGCTATGAGGACATAATCATGTCCAATGCTTGAAGACAAGTTTACAACACCAATGAGATCAATTCCCCATCATTTAAATGGCTCTTCCACTAACATTGGCTTAAGAGGCAAAGCAACTAACTTGGGTCCCCCAACTAACTATTGGCACAGTTCACATCTTCGTACCCATTTGTATGCATCTTGAAATAGAGTAGGCTAGTAATATCTAGATTGTAGAATCTTATGGGTAGTTACAGGTGCAAAAAAATGTCTTCCATAGGCTAGATTATGGAAGGACTCCAAAATATGGTTCTTTTACTCTTTATCCATGCAACGAAGGAACACTCTATCGCAGTTCTTCTTATACAGGCCATTATCCCAAAGGATAAAATTGGCAGCTTTTAACTTGATAGTCCTCTCTTTTTTATGAGACAGGTGAGTAGGACACTCACCATAATTAATTAAATGAGAAATACTCAAATACCACTCATTCGTGGTGGAGATAAAGAGGATTGTTGGTGTGTCTTCCACTTTTGTTTCTTTATGCCTTATTTTTTTTGGTGTGTTATCAAAAATTAATTGGCAAAGACCCTTTCCCCATACAAGCTTTATTGGTTTGATAACCAAATCAAACTCTTGAATTTTGGAAATCCAATTGCCCCTTTTAGTTCCAAACCCTTGATGAGTTAATATGGATTTGATTGTGGTATCAGGAACCAAGACAACAATGTGGGAATTTAAGATGTAGAAATAGAAGTGCTTTACTGCCTTTACCACTGCATGATCATGCTTCTCCAAATTTGAGTATTTCAGTTCATGAGATTTGAGAGGACATCTCATAAAGGATATGGGAGATCCCATGCCTTCTTTGTTTTGTTGAACCAAAATTGCTGAAAGTGTGTGCTCAAAAGCATAACTATGCATTATGAAATCTTTGGTATAATCTAGACAAACTAGAATTGGGGCATGGGTGATAGTTGTCTTGATGTCTCAAAATGCCAATTTGCCTTCTTTAGTCCAGCTAAAAGTGGCATTTCCCTTCATCATGTTCATAATGTGGTGAGTCTTCTCTATAAACTCAAGAATGAACCTTCATAAAAAATTCACCTTTCCAAAGAAAGCGTGAACTAAAGTCTTACTTGTGGGTAGAGTAAGCTCCTAGATGGATTTGACTCTTTCTGAATCAATCTTTATGCCTTCTTTAGATACAATGTGTTTGAGAAGTTTCCCTTCTATTACCCCAAAAATAGACTTCTTGGGATTTAGAGAAATATCATTCTAGCAACATCATTCTAGTACTTGTTGCAAATGGCGCACATGATCAAAATGATGCTTGGAAAAGATTGTTATATCACTAAGGTATACAATAATAAACTTATCCATTTCATCTTTGAAATTAAGGTTCATTGCTCTCTAAAAAGTGGTGCCAACGTTTATTAGGCCAAATGGCATTCTTTGATATGCAAAGGTGCCCCAAGGTGTGGTGAAAGTAGTCTTATGTTGGTCTATTTCACCAACTTCCACTTGATTGTACTCTGAGAAGCCATCCAACATTGATAACATCTCTGAACCAATTACTATCTAAAGGAATTGATCCATGATGGGTAGAGTGTAATTATCCTTTAGGTAAGATTGATTCAAATTCATAAAATCCATGCAGAGGTGAATCTTGCAATTATTTTTACTCATAGAAATTATGTTTGCAATCCATGTGGAATGATGGATTGGAAAAATTATTCTAGCATTCAACATTTTCTATATTTTAGATAGAATAGTACATGATATCTTTGGATTATACTACTAGGATTTCTACTTGTAAGGGATTGAATCACTCTTGAGAGGAATTTCATGGAAATTTTCTTCAGGCCTGAGTGACTTTAGGTCATCAAAAAAGTACGCCAAAACATCCTTGTATTGGCAAAGCAAAGCAGTAAACTTGAACTTTTTTTCTAGACTGCAGCACTTCCCAATGTTCACCATCTTGGGATTTTCCTTGGTACCCAAATTTATCTGATCAAACTCCTAGGAGGAGCTTGAATCCATTTGTTATTATTTGATGAACCTATCATGCTTGTCAAATAGTTTCTCAAGGGAAACCAATCCTCTAGGAATTTTATTCCCTTTTAGATATAGAAATTTCTCACCTACATTTGAACTTGCTTCCTAATGTTCACTACCTTCAAATTGAAGTTGTTTAAAGCTATCTTTTTTTTCTAGAAAGATGATGATTTGGTTTTCACCATTGAACACTTGTCAATGATTGGCATTGCTAGGCACACTTGGTAAAAAGACCAATTTGATAGTGTACCTGTCTCCCTTAAAATCTAAGTGAGGGACCAAAATAATTATATAAATAGCTAATGCATTAGCTTGGTCATTAAATTCCCTAGGTAGTATAGAGATATTGAAAGCATCAAAGCTTTCCATTTGATCCCACACTAGATTGCAATAATGGTGTAATCTCTCATTTTTGGTTTGGTACAAGTTCTTAACCTATAAAACCATTAGCTCAGTGTCTCCTTTAGTGTGAAGGAGTTTGACACCCATATCTTGAGTGGCCTTCAATCCAAGCAATGATTCATATTCACTAGTATTGTTGTTATTTCTGAACTACAATTTGTATGAAGAAGGAAACATATCTCCTTGAGGAGATATCAACACAATTTCAGCTCTAGAACTAGTAGAGAAATAGCTATCATCAAATTCTAAAATCCACACCCCATCAAAAACTAATTTTTCCTTAGATTATTCTTTGTTTATAGGGGAGGATTCTTCTCCACTTGCATTACATTCTACCAGTCCTTTTGTTGTTCCGTCTGAACCAATTTTTAGATTGTCATTTTCAAAAGTTTCGTCAGATGCCATATGAACCTCCTCCATGGATAAGAAGTAATTACCCAAGCCTGAAGACTCAAATAGAATTTGAGCTTTAGGCACTGATGTTTGAGTGACAACATATTTTACCTCCTTCTCAGGGAGTAATCTCTGCATCATGCCTTTGATCGGGATCCTCACTTCAGATAGGTCCATAATTAACTCACCACCAACCTGATCGGATAAATTTTTCCCAAGAATGTTGTATGAGGCTAGGATATTAGCCACCAACACTATCATCTTAATCCTCTTATCTGGGAATTCCACAAATGCAAATTGGGTGTCCTTGATTTGTCTTAGTAGTGGCACTTGTTTGTTCTCCATGGAGAAACATCTCCCAAATGTCTTGGTCAGTGTGAGTCTAAGAGATTCTACCACTTTGGTAGGCATGGCATTGTCAGATACAACTGAGTCTATGATGCAATTGTTTAGCTAGTGTCCATTTATCAGTAGGGAGACATAAAATGGTTTTGTCTTCCTAAGAGTATCAGGAAGAGTAATGACAAAGTTATTCTGGGTGGATGTGGAATTCACCTTTGGTATAGCTAGTCCTATAGGGATGGTTTAATTCTTAACACATTTAACCAACTTATCTAATTGCTCAGTGTTAGATTGTAGGAATTCAAATTTAGACATTTGAATTTTAGTTTTCTTAACATGGTTGATTATGTCAAACATCTGAAATGAATTAGGAATAGGGAAAGACAATTCATCCTTTTGGTTTTTAGGGGGGGCACTGGTCTACAAATTTGAAGTAGAAGGTGAAGGAAAGTTTGGGGTACTTACTTTTTTATTATTGACTGAGTCTTTTGGCTAGAAAGGTAGATAATTTCCTCATTTGGAAATTGAAATTATAGGTTGGGATCCTTCCCCTATTTTTCCCTTATCAACTTATTAAGCTGACTAGTTTTGTGACCATGTGAATACAGTGTATGATCCATCAAATACTTCACTATTACTTCTGGGTTCATCTTGGTAATTCAAGAAACTAATGTTGGAGTCATTAGCTAATTCTTCTTCTCCCTCTGTGAAGATATTAACATCATCTTCTAGGTTCAACTTAGGCTAAAATTAGAAATTAGATTCTATTTCAAGATATCCAAATGTTGAATTGGTTAGAGGTGCTTCAATGGCAAGTTTCCCCTCTAGGGAAGGAAGATGATTTGGCTGCCCTTGATTCTTGGCAGTGCCTTGATATGACTGATTGGGGAATGTTATCCTTGGTATATCTCAGTATGAAGGAGTAGAATACACCCCTTGCACCATTTGCTTTATGAGAGCTAGCAACTCATTTTCCAACTTTTGCACCATTAGATCAGTGGTGCCTATAGATGGATATTCAGAGGATGAAGAAGATTTACCTCTATTAGGATCTCTCCTTATCTTCCCCACCAAGATGAGATCATCTTCCACCTCAGTGGCCAAATCTTGAGCTATAGCAAGGTCTATGTGGCCAGCTCATCTCAATAAGAAACTCATTTTAGGAAGCTAGGAGTTGATGAAGAAACATTTGAGATTCTCAGCTATTGGCTGAGTAATTGTAGGGATCCTATTCTTTAGCTTGTCAAACTTGGCAATGAAGTCCCTCATAGGTTCATGAGGCTCTTTTTCATTTGTGTGAACTTAGCTAGTAGGGCATGTGTATCTTCTATAGGCTTGAAGCTGGATTTGAATTTGGCTTTGAGGGTGTTCTACTCAATTACAAACTAAACCTATAGATGGTAGAAATAGTTTGCAATAACACCTTGTAATGTTTCCATAAATAGCCTAACTACCTCATCCTCATACTCCATGCTTATCACACCATAGGCTATGCTAAAGGCTATAATATGTTCATCATGATGAACTCTCCCATCACCAAAGAACTTGGAGAAATTCTTCCTTAAACTGTGTGGTAGCTCATGTAGAGGTGGAGTTAAGTTGAGTGGGCCAAAAGAGTTACCCCAGGGGCCTTGGACTACCATTATTTGACTATTGAATGGAGGGATAAAAAATGCTTGAGAGGTATATAGTGATAAAGCTCTGCTAATAGCATAAATGGATGCTTTTCCTGGTAATGGAGACCTAACTTTTGTAGGAGAAAAACTCATAGTTTGTTGGAGGTGAGATGGTGAAGGAAATAGATCAAAATCACTTTGCTAAGGCAACTCAAATACAGGGTCAACAATACCTTTGGATCTCTGGCTTCTTGTATACTGTGGAGCTGCCAGATTGTAAAAATTGAAATGGAAAATAATTGGAACTAATTCAGTTTGAAGCTTGAGGCTTCAAGCTGCTCGTTCTTCCCCAATGGAGTCACCAAAAAATTTTGGGTGAATATTTTGTCACCAACTAACTGATGGGAAAAATAGGTTGTTTCAACCATAGCATAAGGAAATTGGTCAGCCAAATGTGTAGGTTTACCACATCAAAGGTGGACAAATCTCTCCTCTCATCAAGGGGAGGTTCCCTATAACTATGAGTTTCTATATTATATATATATATATATATATATATATATATATATATATATATAATATAGCAACTCATAGTTATAGGGAACCTCCCCTTGATGAGAGGAGAGATTTGTCCACCTTTGATGTGGTAAACCTACACATTTGGCTGACCAATTTCCTTATGCTATGGTTGAAACAACCTATTTTTCCCATCAGTTAGTTGGTGACAAAATATTTCATCAAGGGGAGGTTCCCTATAACTATGAGTTGCTATATATATATATATATATATATATAATAACACTAAGGGGTAGGACTACACCATCCATCTCTCTCTTTTTAGAGATGATGTTCATAGACAAGGAAAATCCTGGTGAAAACATTGAAAGCACTTCACTTCTTTCAGAAGTGATCTACAACAAATAGTAGGAATTCTTTTTGGTGGGTAACAAGTAAATGTAACATGGTGTAATAACTAGCAGAATGAGGTGTAGCATAAATTCTCCCCTTCAACTTCCAAAGAGTGAAATATGAAGCACAATGGGGGCACAAAGTCATCCCAAGATCCTTTACATAGAAAAAAAATAAAAACACACACACAAAAGGCAATTATGGCAGTGCAATGTCTCTCCACAATTGGCTTCAAGACACCTTCCTGATTACTTCCACTAGTTCTACTTATTTAATTAAATGGACAAGAACTCATTCAAGAAATAGACATAAGAAAAATTTCCTCAACAACATAAGCTATTCCAGCACAAAGTCTAAAAGGTCACTTGCTTTCTCATTCAAGTAAAGAAATATGATTAACAATCTGAGCTCAAAGTCTCAGTAATCACCTTTCAATTTGGGTAGAGTTTTACTTCTATATTCGAGAGATCTCCTTTGCATAAAATGAGAGATTAAAATATATAACACTCAAAAAGACTTGGTGATTTATTTCATGGTATGGCCCATGCTATATTGAATGCCTTGAATGCATTTTTAGTTCTATCAAGGGGCAATGCTTGGAACAAGGCATCAGCCTTAATTGTGGCATGTCAATTCATTTCACATGTCTCCTCAAAAGTATAGGCCATCTGGTCTTCTTCTTGATAATGTCATAGCTATCCACTTCATCTTTACTTAATGGAGAAAAATAGGCTCCATCCTTTATTTGTCACACTCTCTAATGTCCACCTAGTGGACTATTTCACCAACTAGAAATAACTCCTACATAGATATTTCTAGTCTCTCTCTTGTTCCATCTTCTCTTAATGAATTTTGTCTTTTTCTTCATGATCTGAGCTCTCGAGCTATCTCCTTTCCTTTTTTTAGGCTCTTTCATCTCCCTCTTCAGCTGGCCATTGAGTTTGTTCTCAAGTTCATGCCATATTTGAAAATCAATGGATATTTCACTACCCTAAATTTGACATCCATAAGGATGTCATTAGTCACTGGTCACTTGAACCATATTAAACCTTAAACCTTTGAACCTTGAGAGTTCATTTGTTCTATGTTTTAATGGTTTAGGTGGTCTAATCAGCTCCTTGGTTTAATCACTTCTTTGGTTCAATCGCTTCTTTGCTCTTCAGTTGAACCATCTCTTCAAACTGGTCTCTAGAATCTTCCACTTCCTTCCTTCATTTGAAGCTTCTTTGAACCTTTGAACCTTTGAAGTTTCTAGATCCTTTTCTTTTCTATTGAACTCATTGAACCTTTGAATTTTGAACTCTTTTGTTTCAAGGTTCAATGGTTCATTGGTTCATTCTTTGTTGTTTGAATCCTTTATTTTTTTATAAGTCTTTTAAACTTTGAAATTCCTTCAACTTTATATCTTTAGAACCCCACTTGAAGGTAAGGTGTCCCTTCAAGCCTTGAGAATGGTTCATTTCATGGTCACCAAGAGTCCTCCACAAGGGTACCTACCCTTTGAGGTCTTTCAGACAACCTTATTCTTCAAATCCTTCAAACAAAAAGTTTGAAGGAAATATTTTCTCTGCCCTTGCCACTTTATATTGGGCCTTTGAACATTCCTTTGGATAAATTATTCAAAGTATTTCCCTTGCAAAATTTTGCCATGGAAAATCCTTTCAAAAGATATCCTTTTATTCCCTACCCTCCACAAGGGCACTTGTCCTTCAGGCTTTGGGAGACTCCTTTGATCCTTCCTATTGAATCAACTAATTGAACCAACAATGGTTCAATGAATCCATGATTCAATGGTTCAATACTATGTTCTACTCATTCAGTTAACCGCTTGAACCAACTACTTTGTCTTGAAACTTTGAACCTTCAAACTTTTGAACCATTTGGGTTCGGTTCAATGGCTCAATGGTTCAATCTTTCTTCTTTGAAGTCTTCTTTTCATTAAGTCTTTTGAAGCCATTGAACTTTTAACTTGCTGAAGCACTTAACTCTTTAAGTCTGCCGATTTCATTGAACCTTTGAACCCATTGAACCTTTGAACCTTTGGAGGTGGGGTTCAATGGTTCAATGGTTCATTCCATTTATTTCAAGCTTGTCGATGGACCTTTTGGTTAAACCTCGATGTTGAACCAACTTTGAAATAACCTAAGTGTTGGGAACTTGTTTCTTTATGAGAGCTCACTTATTGAAGTTATTGAACCTATTGAACCTATGAGTCCCTTAGTTGAATAAGCTTGAATAATTGAAGAATTTGAATAATTAGAAAATTTTTGAAAAGGGAAAGGAAGAATTTTGGCCTGTAAGACGAAAATAGTTGATATGTTGTCCCAAAAACAAGTGACAAATTTTGGGAAAAATACTGACAAACTATTAGCATCATTTAACCATTATACCATCCAATTAGTCCCTCACTATATAAAAACAAATTTAAACATAATAGATTCCCTTATGTCCCAAATTCCATTCCAACCTATTGACTCTAAATTATTTTTCACCATACAACACTTTGTCACTCTATCTTACCTCAATCTCAATATTCCTACCATTTTCTAAGTGGAAACATCACATTTAGACATTTGGTATGACCAAATGTTTGACTACCTTAATATTGGTGTCCTTCTACCTTATTTTTCAATAAATGCTTATATAGATTTCATTCAAAGCACCTTTCACTACTTAATACTAGTGGATATTCTTTACAAACTAGGCTTTCATGGCCTCCTTCTTTATTACCTTCATAACAATGAAACCTCTCATGCCATTAAGAAAGCACATGATGGCATCTATGGAAGACACTTTAATGCTTTGGCTATTAAAAAACATATTCTTCACCTGGGCTACTATTGGCCTACACTTAATCATGATTATTGTGACTACCTAGAAATGTGTCAAATGTCAGCAACATACTAACCTCCATCGTGCACCTCCTCATGGTCTCTATGTATCAACATATTATTAGCCCTTCTTGCAATGGGGTCTTGATCTAATTGGAGAAATCATTCCTCATTCCTCTAAATGTCATGAATATATCATCACCACCATGGATTATTTTACCAAATAGGTGGAAGCCATTCCTTTGATCTTAGTCAAATTTGAAAAAATCAATGGTTTCATTACCCATCACATCATCTACAACTTCGGTATCCCTCATAAAATCATCATTGATAATGGAAAATAATTAAAGGACAAAAAAGCCCAAGCATGTTGTAAGTATTTTAGCATTGACTTAAGTTTATCTTCCCCTTATTGTCCACAAGCCAATGCGTAAGTTGAAGCTTCGAATAAAACTCTCATCAAAATGCTCACCAAGGTAGTCAATGCTTCCAACAAGGATTAACATCTTCATATCCCATTTGATTTATGGGCTTATTACACTACTATTTGAACTACTATAAGGGCTACACCATTTATCTTATCTTTAGAGTAGAAGTAGTTCTACCTTTTGAAGTCCAAATTCCATCTCTTCACATATCCTTGCATGAGATTCTTTTTTAAAGTGACTATCATTAGGAAAACTTAGCATATTTAGATCTCCTTTATAAACATCACCTTGCTTCCCTTAATCACCTTGATATATATCAAGATCATGTCAAATGAGCATTTAATAAAAATCTAAAAATATGGGAGTTCAACATCAGAGATCTCATTCTCAAGGAAAACCAACATGTCACTAACATGGAGCAGAATAAAAAGGGAAAGTTTGCTTTTAATTAGTTAGGACATTACATTATAACCCATAATTATGGATGAGGTACTTATCACTTGTCTTTTTTGAAAGGCAAACTTAAACTTGAACATATTAGTGTTTCACATGTGTGTCTCTTTCATTGTTAAAATAAGGATCAAATCCACTTCTATGTCTAATTTAAGTTTATTCCATTGGATTATTAACCCTTTTCCACCCCATTCTCTTTCTATCGCTTTTGAGATTGATTGATTATAGAGAATTGTGTGACTTCTTTGTCATAGTTATAAACCTATGCTAAGTATGGGTACTCCACATCTAGCCATAACATGGTTCTCTTGGACACTTTTCATATTTTATTAGATGAAATCACATTATCATTTATTTCTCAAAGCACTCCTTCCAACTAACCTTCTATGCCTAGGGATTGTTATTACATAGATAGACCTTTAGAACCTCACTAGACTTGTCCATGTCTACTTTTAGTATTAAAACATATCCATGTATCCAAATAAATTATAGACTGCACCCTTGAAGGATAACTATCTCCTCAAATCAAAAGTTGCTTCAAAAAATAGACCATTCCATTGAAGGATAGCTATGTACAATAAAATTTTAGACCACTCCCTTGAAGTATGGCTAAACAATATTCAAAAGAAGCTTTTAGAAGTGATTATATTTAGTAACTTTAAATCAATAACAAAAGACAAAATCAATAAGTAATCCATAATCAGCTCTTATATCAACCATTTGTAGACCTCCCATATCAATCAATCTACTTATTTATCTCACTTAATCCATAATCAACTCTAATATATGGCATGAGTAAGCTTCCCACATTGATCAATCTACCCATTTAATCAAAAATACAAAAGGCATGGACTTGTCTACTAAGATTTGTTTGGTCACCTATGAAAGATAATGATTACACTCCCACATTTATAACCTTACCTATCATCCTCATCATACCTAAGGGAATATGAGCTTACTTGATACAAAGTGGTCAAGATAAACATTTTATTAATGAAAGATGCTCTTGCGAATAATTTTATGGGTTTTTATTCACTGAGTTAGTCCATCTATGGACTCTTATTATTAGGTTCTCTTTATCAATAGGTACCATATGTCCTCTTATCCAAAACAAGTGAACATTTCCTTTTCATTAACATTATCTTATAACTGTCCTCATCATATACCTCAACATTTAATTTTATTCACAAATGATATAACCAATAACATTAACATAGCATAACATAATGTGATCATCATTACTATATGGCATATCATCACCTCATCATAATCCACATCATAATAAACATTTTTGACAAAATTCACATCATAATTAAAATGGTAAAATCATAATCAATACCCTCATCAAATTAACATCATAAGTAGCATCATAACATAAAAACATCATAACATGAATCAAAACCACAAACCTAAGATATGCTAGATCGGCTAATGATCAACATCATAAGTTAGCATGTATAAATACTAACCTTAAATCCTTTTCAAAATATAAATATCCATGAAGCCATAACACATCACAATGAACAAAATCACATCTATATATATATATATATATATATATATATATATATATATATATATATATATATATATATATATATATATATAAGTTTCAACACATGAACATATCCCTTTCTCATAAATACATCTCACATCTTGGCACATAGGCTAGTATAAAAATATCAAAATACATCACATAAAATCTCTACTCGTGATCTAGGAGCACCTAAACCAAAACCACTAGCACTTATACCTATAATTTTCCTAAATGGAGGCCCTATCGACTAACTTGTTGCCATCACCCACTAACATGGGGCGACAATCACTACTCCACCAACCAATCTGACCTAGTACTCTCCCCATCATGGATCATTAGGACATTATGCTAACACAATGCCCTTATAATAATTCAACTCCTAAATGGCTAATAAATATTTGGATTGTGTCATAAAACCTAGTGGCACCACTGCTCCACCTACATGTCATAGAGAATTTATCTCTTAAGTCATTCAACCAAGTGAAACTCTTGCCTGATCTCACTCACTAGTAAATTTTCTAACCTACCCTTGTAACATGACCACCTAACCCTATAAAGAAATAACTTGGGATTGCTCCTAATCTTTCTCTATAGTCACACCACCTACCTACCCTTAAAGAGTGGTAATCTACCCCTATAACACAACTATATGAGCCTATGTTGTCATTTCTTATGGGTCACCTAGTGCTAGTACTCTTACTGGGGCAACATACATAGGCCGTTATCCTCCATCCCGCTATCCAAAATCTACTACCACATATCTAATCTGAAACCATGATAGATAATCTCTAGTCACACTAGCATCATCTCTCACCCTATTTGGTATCTCTTCATTAGCTAATACCACCTCTTTAGGCTATGGTTTTGGCAATAATTTTTCTACATCCTCTCTTTTATAATGAGGATAATCTAATAGAATACCCTACTAGAGTTTAAAATATCATCACACTCTCTCTATGAGAATGCACTCTATCTCACTATCTTATCTACCATATACCCATTTCTAGCTCTATAGTACCAATGTATGCCACCTATAAACATCCCATATAGGCCAAGTCATATATGGCCTCCATACTACATCTCTTAGTGTTAGACTCTTCAGTGTACCCAAAAACCACTTTAGATCACTTATGCCACCATCTACTCCTATGATCACACCCCCTCTCCAGATAAAAAACCCTACCCTATAGTTTATTGTTAGATATCTATCTATAAGTAGGCCCAATGTGCTCATATGCCTAGCAAGGCAAAACAAATCCCACACTAATGATGTAATACCTATGAACTCTAAAACCCCATAACTCCCTATAAATCTAACCAATAATACATATCCCCATCTAAATAATATCCTCACAAAGATAAACTCCAATAAAACCTCTAGTAACATATAAGGATATCTCCATCCTAATGAATCTAGTAACATAAAACATTTCACCAATAACTGCATCATCATCATGAGATGTCTCTCATCTAGAGCCCTCTCATATAAAGGCCTAATACTAAATCCCCCTATATGGAAATTTACATGACCTCTATCTACTCCATATAACCAACCCTTTATATCATCTATCTAATAAAACAATAAATGATAAATAAGATCCCCTCAAATTGATAGTCAGGTAATCCTCTAAATATCCTTTAGTAGGATACTCATCTCTCAAGTTAGTAACTAGAATGTGTTAGTTGTCACATCCCATATTTTGATGAGGGGAACTATCATCAAGGCATCCCTAGGCAAGTGATGTTAGTGACACATTGCTCCAAAACCCACTACCTCTATATGGCACCAATCTTCTATAGACATGGCATCCTTCACCTTGATAAACATATGAGAAACTTGATTTCATATCTAGATTTGATCCTGTGCCTGCATTAACAAAATCCATATCCCAAATCCAATAAGAAACATATTTTAAATACTCCCAATATATGAAATAACTATTTCACACCCTTATGTTATATTTGCAATGTTATACATTCAAGACCCTATTATCCCTATTACCTAATTGTTACCTATATGTACCTACACTAATTCTAACATACACACACTCTCATCATTTCCTACCCCATCTTAACTCATCACATCAAATCTCCTAAATCATGCCAAATCCAACATAACCCAACTCCTAAACCAACTCTTATCCCAACACTCTCACCCTATCCCAATTCCTATCCCAATTCCTTCCCCATCCTAAATATACTCAATCGATGATGGATCCCCTTAAACCATTTACCCCCAAGGTTGACTAATGTTGATTGGCTCCAAATATCGACAATCACTGTTAGGTGATTGTAAGCAATGAGCCTTGACCCCTTGACCTCATTCTAAAAACTTAAACCCCCATAAACCAACTATTTCCCCTATTTACTTCTATTTTGATAATTTATATATCTAAATCAAATTCAATTACAATGCCTACCTCATTCCATGATCAATGGCACCACCTCAAACTACATCTCACAACTTATCCTACCCTCCTCTAGTATCCATCTTGATCACACTCTTGATCCCATAGACCAAGCTCATTTTGACACCTCACCAAATTCACACACACTTGTCATACACCACACTCAAAAATGACAAAACTCTAGTTCGGTCTAATTGTAAATGAGTTTAAATTCCCACTGTTTACCCTTTCATCCATGGTTTTAGGGTTTTGGATTCTAACTATTGATGGTTATCTAACCATAATCAATTAACTCTAAGTAATGATGATCACCTAACCATTGGTATTCACCCTAACTAGTGATGGTTACATAACCATTGATAGTTAAGTTTCTCCCCATTTAAACCCCAACTTACCCATTTCCCCTTCACCCTTTCCCACCCTTTCACCTACCATCACATTAAACTTACATTGACTACATCTACATGGGGTAACCCATTTTAGCCACCCTCTACCTAATTTTGGAGTCATCTCTCCCTAAAACCAAAACTACATTTGGCCTAAAGTCATTGGTTAGATATAATGTCCTTAAGACTATGTAGGTAGTGTCTTCTTGCCTACTATATTAGGAGTCATCTAGACCACTCCCTACCCAACTAACCAAACCACCCACCCATGTTTTGTACCCACCTTGCTTTGGTCTTTTTGACCACACTGACCAATTTTTCCACGTTGAATATTTGAATTTGCACCACCTTATGTGTGACCCTACCATTCTAAGTTTTTCTCAAGAACACTACCTACCCTAGCTACCTTTGAAAATACCAACCCTATTTAGGAAATTTGATATGACTAACTCAATCAGCTATGACCAATGATGGGGATTAGTTACCTTATCCTTAATCCTAAAAATTTAACTTATTTTCATCAACCATGGAAACTTTAGTCTTTATGTGATATTAATTCCCATACTTAATTGTATTTTGTTTACATCCCTATGTTTCAAAATACCACCCTTTTGTCACCCACCTCGTGACTCACAATTTACCATCTATTAAATAATGAACCACTTTTGCTTTTACCTCTAGGGCCCTTAGTTTGAGGGTAAACACCTCATCCCCTTCACACTTGGGGCAATTAGACCTGAACCTTAACTAACTACTTATTTTTGTTCTGCAACTTGCTTAAAGCTACATAATAAAAAGGGGGAAAATATAGACACTTGAAAACTATGCAATGATGGTTTTTGATGTAATCTTGACCTATGGACCCTACCAAAATATTATCAATTTTTTATAACCTCACCATGTCAAAACACCTAAATCATGACCTTTTGTTAGTAGCCCCTCGACCGTCACTAGTTAAGGTAACCATCAATAGTTGGCTAACAATCAATGGTTTTCATCATAAAACTTGCCTAAGTATTTATATTAGTGCCAACTTTATCTATGATAAGCATCCTATAGAATGGAATCTTGCTTTAATACTAGCTTTTAAAATTAAATGAAGACAAGCAACTTGACCCCCTCTTAACTTAGCAACTTTCCCTCAAGCTTCCCTCTCCTTAACAATTTTGTACAATAAATACAAGGCTCTTGGGAGAATTATGGATCCCCAAATTTGTGCATCTAGGATTTATTTTCTTTGTGTATGCATATAACATCCCAAATCTCTATCTACATGATTATTAGAGGCTTAATAACCATTATGCTACTCAAATATTTTCAACTATCAAATCTTTAACATAACAAAGGTATTTTACTTTATTTTAGTGTTTTTTGCTCTTTATTTTCTCTTGATCAATCAACCTAAGTCTTCTTCCCAACTCTAGATATATAATACCCTCTATCCATCAGATACTCCTTCACCATCAAATATTCCTCCATTAAGAATTCTTCAATAGGTAACCATAGCTAGTTACTATAACCATTGCCTGTTATAGCAACTAGCACTGGTTATCCAAGTATCACCAGTTAGGAAAGCCACTAATGTTCACCTTGACCATTGATAATCACCATCTCCTTGAAATAATAGTTTGTTATTTTGACCTTATTTACAGCCCATTAGACCTCTTCTAGCTTTCTAACCTACACACGACCCCTATTATGACCTCTCTAGACCTAACCATAGTTTGTCTTTTGCATGTAGATGACTTCATCAAGATTAAAACATGAAATTAACAACATTTTTGATCTTCTTAAAGTACCAAAACCCTTCTTCATCGATAAAAGTGACATAAAATTCAAATTAGCTCTTTATGTTATGGTTTTCTTACCTAATCAAGATGTGGATGAATAAATAACTATAATCTAGGAAGATATTTATATAGCTACAAAATTATAGAATGATTACTTTGATCACATTAATCTTGTTATATAATTAGATATTGTTAATAGCCACAATTTCAATATATATCTTTTATAATTCCTTATTTACTTATAAAATTGAATGTCAAACATGGACTAACAAGTATATAAGGAAACATCTTCCTTTCTTAGGACTAGTATCTCACTAGGTATCCCATTTATCCTTTTATTCGTTCATTTTCATAAAGTATGATTTTTAGGTCATTCTTCCCTAGCCAAAGGAGTTATCACTTCTTTTTTTCATCAATGAGCATAATGTTTATTGGCGCATACCTTTTATCTCTTGTTCTCTCACTTCTCTTTTACAAATAAAAAACAAGAAAAAGTAGGAAACATTTTGGCATGCCTGATAGGATCCCTTAAGGGTCCATAATTATATTTATTTAGTATGGTTACATTAGTGAATCTCATATTCTTGCATTTTTAAAAATCTTTAAATTTCTAAAAAAAAATAGTGGAAACTTCATTCTAAGGATGGGTTGCATTTTCATCCTGCATTCATTGCATTGTTCCTTATTTGCATGAAAAGACACCAATTTTTTTTATTTGGGTTAAAATTAAGTGCATCCATTTTTTGCCTATTTATTGCTTATCTCACCAAGGTTAATTAAATACATTTTTAATAAATTGTAGAGCACATATGTTACACTAGCAAATCACTACACCAAATAACACATCAAAATATATCTAAGAAAATGCCCATTGGGATTTCATCACCCTTTTGATCACCTTACCCTACTCGATGATCCCACTTGAATTTCACCACCAAAGGGAGGACCCACTCAATTATATAGTGGAGTAAAAACTCCATACAAATGGTATCTATTGGTTAATTTGCCTAGCACAGCTTTGGGTTCATAAAGTGTATGCAGTAAGCCCCTAGTACCAAGCCATGTACCTAATCTAGTGTAGATTATTTGAGAACAAAAACTTAAACTAAAACCATCCTTAGATGGATTTTTTTAGTAATCAAATCATAAGCCAATTTTCCCTTTTTTACTCTTTAAGTCATAAGTTAAAAGCAATTTAAAATAAATCCTAGGATTAATTATGCTTTTAGTGTCCACTTTATTTGATTTAGGATATTATTTGATTACTCATTATTTGAGGTGAAAGGTTTATTATCCACTTCCATATTTTTTGTATGGTTTTGACAAGATAATAAGTGAAAAATAAAAATAACCACCCACCATATTCATCTTCATCCATGGATTATACCTTAGATGTGGATAAATCTCCACATGGTTCACCTCACCATTCTCCTCCACCACCATCTCCTTCTAGAATCCCAACTTTATTTGATGGAGATACATACACCACTACCTTTCTTGAAATAATCTTGTTGCCTTGAAACATTACCTCAACACCCTACCTCATCATACCTCTTTATTAGTTCCTTATTTTGAGCTTTTTCTTGGTATGGCATCCCACCTTATGGTAGGAATAACTTTAACCCAACATTTAACTCAAACCTCTTCCAACATCCCATCCACAAAAACCCAAATGAACCTTCCACTTCCTAACCAAACACTAGCAATTACACCCCTTAGAGCTTCAACCTTACCATTAGTTACCTACACCCCATCTATTATGGCTTTACCTTTAACTTTGAATTCTATCTTCGTTTCGGTTGTAACCAATCCTTCAACCATAGTTCCACTTCAAAGCCTAGTGTTTTCCATACCTCAAAACCTTCCTCTAATTATCACTAGGGTAACCACCCAACCTAAACCTTCCCAACTTTCTCTTTCCTCAAGCATATCAACCACATATTTTCCTTAACAAGTTTCTATGCCAACTTAATAGTATGTCCCTAACTCACAAGGGTACATACCGACCACCACTCAGCCTTTTATACCAAATAGTTATTATGTACCACCATCTCAACCTCCTAACACCACCTATTATTATGTGGCTTCATCAGTGCCATCTGCTACCTATTTATACATTGCCAAAACTAGCCTCAACAAAATGTATCTCTTAATTATGCAATTTTTCAACCCCAACCTAACCTAATCAAAATGTTCATGTATAAAATGACTAGTTTAGAGTCATCTATCTCTACCTTAACTAATCTTTTTTCTTATGACCAAATTTATAATGAGCCTATCCACCCCTATATACCTATTCATGCTTATGCTTCTCAATGGGAATTTCCAAAATTTTCTAAGTTCTAAGGTAAAGAGGATCCTCAACAACACCTAAGAGCATTTTGACATGCATGCTATTTGATCACTTATGATGATTCTCTTCTCCTTTGAATCTTTCCCATGTCATTATTTAGGGCTTCCCTTGACTGTTATAGTACTCTTACCACTCATTCTATCTTTTCTTTCTATCAATCGGCACAAACCTTTTTGAAACACTTTTCTATAAACATATTTAGAAAGGTTTCCATTATAGACCTATACTCTATCAAATAGTTTAAATATGAGTCCATTGTTTACTTTATTTCTATATGGAGAGGTATCATTAATCAACTCACTTTTCCATTACCCCAAATCAAATTAATTGAATTATTTTCTTATGGTTGTTCTAAACACATTACTCCAACTCTCTAAGTACAAACCATTAGGACCTTTGATGAATATTTTACTATGGCCCATAAATTGGAAAGATGTGCTATTAATGAAGGGAAGTTAAAGCTTCAAAATAAAAATTATAGCTTCAAATCCACTAAGTCATCCTCCATGAAAACCATGAACCCATATAATTCAAAAGTGAAATCATCAACCCATTTGGTCATTCTTAAAACTATACCTCCTCTACTTGTCAACCAAACATATCTAACCAACAACCCTTCCAATCAAAAAAACCATACTCAAAACTGGGTTCCATCAAAACCATTACCCCAATTAGGGAATCTTATGCATTAGTGTTGGAAAAACTATTTAAAGCCAATCTAATCCAACTTCCACCCATCAAGATCCTTTAATATTTTGATACTTCTTACCCCCTTCCTAGGTGGTTTAATGAGAATTATCATTGTGACTATCATCAGGTTGTTGGACATGATACAAATAGATGCAATACTTGTAAAATCATTGTCTAGGACCTAATTGATAAAGGGGATCTTATGTTTGACAACCTAAATTCTCTTTCAAACCAATCCCTAGACATTTTCCAAAAACCATTTCTAAAGCATTCACCTTCATCCCAAAAACATGAAAACCAACTCAAATCTTCCAATTTTCATGAGGCACATGTAATTATTGTCATCATTAATGTGATCAATGTCAAATAAGTTATTACCTCTAACACCCAAATCAAGGAGATCTACCTACCACCAATCCCTTCAAATGCCCAACTCAAGGAAGTAACTATCCCTTCCACTTCCTTAGATGAAAGCATGGTTTCACTTACCCCTCCTATGGTCAAAACACCTAAGTAGATGGTCAATCCATCGACCATTTCATTCACTCCTCTAATCCAACTTGAAAAACCACTTATTCCTTTCAATAATTGAATTGAGGAGAAAGTGAAACTAACCCTTCCACATAAAACCATTACCCTTACCATGTTAATTATAAAATCATCCTTATCTTCCTTGAAATCCATTTCCCAAAAGATGATACCCCTATTTACCCAACCATTACCTTTTGTACCTTCCACCAAGGATAATAACACTAAAACCATTCCATCTTCATCCTTTAATAAGTCAATCCATCTATGGACTCTTATTGCTAGGTTATCACTAGAAATAAGCACCATATGTACTTATCTTATACAAAAAAAGTGAATGTTTCCTTTTCATTAACATTATCTTATAATTATCCTCATCATACACCTTAACATTTAATTTTATTCACAAATGATATAACTAATAACATTAACATAACACAACATAATGTGATCATCACTAATATATGGCATATCATCACCTCATCATAATAAATTTTTTTGACAAAATTATCCTCATAATTAAAATAGTAAAATCATAATCAATACTCTTATCACATTAAGAACATCATAACATATAAGTATGATAACATAAATCAAAACTACAAACCTAAGATATGCTATACCATCTAATGATCAACATCATATGTCATCACATATAAATACTAACTTTAAATCATTTTCAAAATATAAAGATCCATGAAGCCAAACATATCATAACAAATAGAATCACACACACACAAACACACACACACACACACACACACACACACACACACACACACACACACACACACACACACACACACACACACACACACACACACACACACACACACACACACACACACAAACAAAGATAAGTGTCAAAATATGTGCATATCCCTTGCTCAAAAATACATCTCATATCTTCACACATAGGCTGATATTAAAATACATCACATAAAATCATTGCTCATTACCCTTGAGCACCTGAACCAAAACCATTGACACTTGTACTTATACCTATCCTAGATAAAGGACTTATTATCTAACCTACTAATATCACCCACTAATTTGGGGCTATAATCATTACTCCACCCACCAATATAACTTGGTACTCTCCCCATCATGGCTCATTATGACATTGTGCTAACACAATGTTGTCATAATAACACAACTCCTAAATGACTACTAAATATCTAGCCTATGTCACAAACCTTGTGGTACCACTACCCTTCGACCTACACATCATAGAGAATCTTTCTCCTATGTCACGAAACTAGGTGAAACTTTAGCTTCGTCTCACTCACTAATCAATGTCATAACCTACCTTTATAACATGACCACCTAACCTTGTAAAGTAGTAACCTGGACCTAGGTCTAATCTCTATGTATAGTCACAACACCTACCTACCCTTTTAGAGTGGAAATCTACCCATATAACATAAATATCTAATCTTGTGCTACTGCTAGTGCTACTTCTACTTATGGGTCACCTAGTGTTAGTACTCCTAATGGGTCAACATCCATAGGCCCCTGGCCTCCATCCCCCTAACCAAAATCTATTACTACATATGTAATCTAAAACCATGCTAGATAATTTGTAGTCACATCACCATCATCTTTCACCCTATATGGTACCTCCTCAAACTAATACCACCTCCTTAGGTTATGGTTCTGGTAATAAGTACTCAACATCCTCTCTCCTATAATGAGGAAAATTTGATGGAATACCCTACTAGAGTCTAAACTATTATCACACTCTCTCTATGATAATATGTGCTATCTCACCATATTATCTACCATAAACCCATCTCTACCTCTATAATGAAAATGTATGCTACCTGTAATCATCCCATATAATCCAAGTCATATATGGCCACCATAATACATCTTCTAGTGCTAGACTCTCTAGTGCACCTCAAAACCACTCTAGATCCATCATGCCACCACATGGTCTTGTGATTGCACCTCCTCTCCTCCACCTCAAAACTCCATCCTATAGTATATTAGTAGATATATATCTATAGGCAAGCCCAATGGTCTCAGCACATGTATGTGCTCATATGCCTAATAGTGAAAAACAAATCCCACACTGATGTTGTAACACATGTAAACTCTAAAACCCCATATCTTCCTATAAATATGAACCAAAAATACATGTCCACATCCTAATACTATCCTTGCAAACATCAACTCCACCAAAACCCCTAGTAATATATAGAGATATCTCCCTCCTACTAGATCTAGTAATGCAAAACATGTCACCACTAACTACATCATCAAGAGATGTCTCTCATCTAAATCCCCCTTGTATAAAGGCCTAATACTAAATCCCCTTGTATGGAATTATGCATGAACTCTATCTACTCTATATAACCAACCCATTCAGTCATCTATCTCATATCTCTCTAAATGATAAATAGGATGCCCTCATATTAGTAGTTAGGTAATCCTCTGAATATCCTCTAGTAGGATACTCATCTCTCTAGATGGTAACTAGAATGTGTTAGTTGTTAGATCCCATCTTTTGATGAGGGAAACTATCATCAAGGCATCCCTATGAAAGCAATGGTAGTGGTGCACCACTCTAAAACCCACTACCTCCATGTGGCACCAATCTTCTCTAGACATGGAATCCCTCACCTTGGTAAACATCACAAGAACTTGATCCCATAGCTGGATCTGATCCTATGCCTGTAGAAATAAAATCCATATCATAAATCCAATAAGTAACCTATTTTAACTAATCCTTATATATATAATAACTATTTCATGCCCTTTTTTACCAATTCAATGTTATACCTTTAAGCCCATATTATCCTTATTACCTATATTACCTAACTATTACATATATGTACCTATAACAATTATATCCTACACACACACTCATCATTTCCTACCCCATCTTAACTCACCCTAACAAAACTCCTAAACCATCCCAACTCCAACCTAACCCAACTCTTACACCAACTCCTATCCCAACCCTCTCACCCCATCCCAACTCCTATCCTAATTCCTTCCCCATCCTAAATATACTTTATCGATGATGGATCCCCTTAACCATTGATGCTCTACTTAGAACCATTTACCCCTAAGGTTGATCGACACTGGTTGGCTCCAACCATCAATGGTCACTATTAGGTGACTACAAGTAGTGATTATCAACCCCTTAACCTCATTCTAAAAACTTAAACCCCCCTAAACCAATTATTTCCCCTATTTACTTCTATTTTTACCATTTACATATCCAAATCAAATTCAATTACAATACCTACCTTATTTTATGACTGGTGGTACCACCTCAAACCATGTCTTAGAACTTGTCCCATTATTATTTCAACATCCATCTCAATCACACTCTTTCTACCACACACCAAGCTTATCTCAACACCTCACCACACTCATGCACACTTTTTGTACTCCACACTTAGAAATGATAGAACTCTAGCTGGTTCTAATTACAAATGAATTTGAATTCTAATAGTTACCCTTTTATCCATGGTTTTAGGATTTCAAATTATAATCATTGATGGTCATCTAACCATCACTATTTGACTTTGATTGATGATGGTCACCCAACCATCGTCAGTCACCCTAATTTCTGATGTATATATAACCATTAACAGTTAAGTTTATCCTCATTTAAACCCCAACCTACCCTTTTCCCCTTCACCCTTTCCCACCCTTTCACCCACCATCACCTTAAACTTACCTTGACCACATCTACATGGGGTAACCATAGCCACCCTCTACCTAATTTTGGAGTCATCTCTCCCTAAAACTAGAACTACATTTATCCTAAAGTCCTTGATTGGATCTAATGTCCTTGGGATTATGTAGGTAATGTCCTCTTACCTATTGCATTAGAAGTTAGGTCAGCTATTCCCTACCCAACTTAGTAAACCACCCACCCATGTTTTTCACCCACCCTAATTTGGTATTTTTGACCATATTGACAAATTTTTCCATGTTAAATATTTGAATTTTCACCACCTTGTGTGTGACACCACCAATTTAAGGTTTTCTCAAGAACACTGCCTACCTTGCCTACCTGTAGAAATACCAATCCTATCTAGGAAATTTGATATGACTAACATAATCAACTATGACCAATGCTAGGGATTAGTTACTTTATCCTTTATCCTATAATTTTAACTTAATTTTACCAACCATGGCAACTTTAGTCTTTTCATGATCTTAATTCTCACACTTGGTTACATTTTGTGCACATCCCTACATTTAAAAAGACCACCCTTTTGTCACCCACCTTACGACTCACCATTTACCATTTATCAAATCATGAAACAATTTTATTTTCAATTTAGGGGATCTTTGTTTGAGAGGGAACATAACTTCCCCTCCACACTTGGGGCAACTAGACCTAAACCTTGACCAACCAGCTATTTTTGTTTTGTAGGTTGATTAAAGCTACACAACAAAAAGGGGCAAAATATAGACACTTAAAAACTATCAAATGGTTGTTTTTGATGTTGTATTGACCTATGTACCCCACCTAACCTATTATCACCTATTAATAACCTCACTATGTCAAAACACTTAAATCATGACCTTTTTATCATAACCCCTTAATTTTCATCAATTAAGGTAACCATCAATTGTTGGCTAACCAATGATAGTTGTGGTCTTAAAAATTTGTTTATGTGTTTAAATTAGTGATATATTTGTCTATTCTAAGCATCCTCTAATATGGAAACTTGATTTAATTCTATCTTTTAAAACTAAATGAAAATAGGCAACTTGACCTGTTCCTAACTTAGTAACTTTCCCTCAAGCTTCCTTCTCCTTACTTAATAGTTTTATGCTATAAATACAAGGCTCTTGGGATAATTATGGATCCTTAAATTTTTACATCCAAGATTTCTTGTTTTCTTTATGTAGGCATCCAACATCCCAAAGCTCTATCTATATGATTCTCAATGGCTAAAGTATTGTTATGCTACTCAAATCTCTTCAGCTATCAACTATTCAACATAATAAAGGTATTTTACTTTATTTTAGTTTTTTCTACTCTTTATATTCTCTTGATAAATCAACCTAAGTCTTCTTCCCCACTCTATATTCCCACATAATACCCTCTATCTATTAGATACTACTTCACAATCAAATACTCTTCCAATAAGAATTCTTCAATAAGTAACTGTAATCAGTTACTATAGCCATTAATAGTTATAGCAATTACCATTGGTTACACACTTGTCACTAGTTAGGATAACCACTAATGCTCACCCTAACCATTGATGGTAACTATCACCTTGAAAGTATAGTTTATTATTTTAACCTTATTTACACCCCACAAGACCTTTTTTAGCCTTTTGACCTACACACAAACCCTATAATGACCTCTCTAAACCTGACCATAGTTTGTCTTTTACATGTAGATGAATTTATAGAGATTAGCACATGAAATTAACAACATTTATTATCTTCTTATTGTACCATAAATCTTATTCATAAATTAAAGTGACATTGAATTTGAAATAGATCTTTATCATATGGTTTTCTTACCTAATCAAGAAGACATGGATGAACAAATAGATGTAATCTAGGGAGATATTTATGTAGCTACAAAATTCTATAGTGATTACTTTGATCACATTAATCTTGTTATAAAATAATATATTGTTGATAATTCCTTGTTTACTCATAAACCTGAATGTCAAACATGGGCTAAAATCCCTCTAAGGAAGCATCTTCTTTTCTTGGGACCGATGTCTCACCAGGTATCCCATTTATCCTTTTATTAATCCATTTTTGTAAAGTATGATTTTTAGGTCATTCTTCCCTAGCCAAAGAAGGAGTTATCACTTCATTTGGTCATCATCGAGTGCAATTCTTACTAGGTACATACCCTTTATCTCTTGTTCTCTCACTTCTCCTTTACAAACAAAAACTAAGAAAAATTAGGAAATAAATTATTTATCATCCCTCAAAATGTTGTGTTATGTTCCCTTACCTCTATATGAAACACTTGTGTAATGTACCTGATTTGAAGTTTTTATAATTAGTCTATTAGTTTATTTGATGTTATTAAGCAGGTGAGGTGTTTGATATAATCTTTTTACATCACATTTTAAATTATAACAACACTCTTAACTTTTCCCTCCCTTCTCCATTTATCAATTTTAAGTTTATCACTAGCTATAGATTTTATTCTACTCGCCATGCTTAAACTATGTGTATCTAGAATATAAGGATGCCATTTTACTCTATAGGTTCATCCCAAGGAGCACAATATTCCCAAACCTGATATAATCCCATTTTTATAATGAGACAATGAATCTCTCTCTAGTACACAAGTCTAAGACATTAGGAATGAAAGAGTTGTGCACCATCAAGCATGAGATCTATTCACATGTGGATGCATGTTTTAAGTGATAAAAGTATTTAAAACACCTAGTGGGACTAATTTTAAAAGTTTCCTAAGATATTGGTGCTAATATCAGTGATTCAAGTGTTAAAGACACTTCATAGATAACCTCATGACTCTAAGAATTCTTAGTTCATAAAGATAAACCTTTAATCTATATCATAAGACAAATGATATCATATTTAAGGGGAATTAATTTTCATTTCATTAAGGTACCTAATTATTTTTAAATAAGGGTAGTTAGATTATCCTCATCTCTAGTTATATATGCTAACGATGTAAGATGACCTTATCTTAGATCTTAGTTTACACCTCCATGTGGATGATTCCCTTCACACAGAGAAATATTTTCCATATTTTGTTCATGGCTAGGTATAGAAACCAAAACTTTTTTCATTTTAATAGAAGCATCTAATTTATCCTTCCCTAATATAATTATTTTCCTTTATCTACTCTTAAGAATATCCCCTACTCTACTAGAGAAAATTTAAATATTCCTATAGAGCACATATAGGACATAGAAAATATTTGCTTCATCCATAATGTGATCAAAGATAAAATCAAAATGTGACTCTTTGCCTCTTATTTGAAATGGAGAGTGATATAATTGTATTTGAGCTTACATCCTCATTATATTCATATTTAGGATGAATTGGGTCTAGCACTATATAGGCAATTTGAAGAAAATAATTACCACCTATCTTTGATGGAGGAAATCATGACCATCAAAAGACCTCTACATGAGAAAATGGCTGACTTATATTTTTTGAGAGTGTTGAATAGTAATGTGGACATAATTATATAATCTATGGGAATTTTAGTACTACCAAATGCCTATGAGGTTATTGTGTATGTATAAATCTATTTGATTCAAGTAGGTAAAATTATGCCTAGACCCCCTATAGCCTTATATCATGAGCCCCTATATACAATTTCATCTACACTACCTCCTATTCTAACTCTAACACCCATTCTTGTTGTTATTAACCCATTAATTGCACATAGTTATTTTCTATTTAGTGAGATGCCTGAGCTCATGTCCTTATAGAAGATATTTGGAAATGATCTAGTGGTAATCTAAAGGAATCAATAATAACATTATAGGATTTATCAACCCTTGAACCAACAATATAAATCAAATAAGCCTCCCTACTGACATGTTATGTAGACTCAAAACCAACTCACATATAATAGACTAATTTATGTTCCAAATCCCAATAGTAAAAGCACTTATAGAGCTCTTGTACCAATGAAAAATCACATGGTGCAAGACTATGAATGATGTTATTTGAGTGATCAACCACATGATCAAGATGTCTGCATAAATGGAGTGATGAATGAGGAACCTGTGATGAAGAATACACCACCTCTTCAGGATCCTTGATTTATTTCATATCAACTAAGGGATAAACCATAGTAATAAGCACAAGATAAAGGTGGATCTACCCTCTTAAATTATTAGGAATGTGACTTTAGTTATATGAATTAAAATGAGGTGCCAACTAAAATTATAAATCTAATTAATTTTAACACAAGATTTAGAAAGAGAGTAATGGTAGAGGAACTTTATTATTTAATGACTTCAACTTCTATTCACCAAGTTTAGATTTTAGATACTTAAGTCAAAGCACCTACATAACCATTTGTTTGCATGAAACAAGTTACATAAAAATATATCCACCCCTAGACTACTATGCAGGTGATAGAATAAAATAAAATTACAAAGTCTTAGATTAAAGGGAATCAAACCACCTTTAACATAGTCTAGTAGGTGAAGAAGACTAGATTGAATGTTTCCATGTGGGATGCTTTTTTTATTCCTTCCCAAAGGAATTTTTTATAGGATATCCTAAGAGGCTTATAGATTCATGAACCATTATATACTATACCTATTTCACATACAAGTCTACGTGAACCTAAGGAATAAGTGTATACAAAGGAAAGTGAAGCTAATCTATAAATTAATACTAGCTCAGAGAATATAAATCACATTTACCCTTACTCTAGTTATTACATTTAGATAATCAAGGTCTAAACCAAGATGGATCTACTAAAACTAACCAAAGGGTCCCTTACTAAAATAATATCACTATAGAGGGTTACAAAACCTATAGTCAAGTAAAAACATATGATAACCCTAGCTAGGTCCTATGTTTTCTTACTCACAAAGTGAATGATAAATTAAATTAAAATATAACTTAGTTCTCACTAAATATTTTGGCATAAAATAGGACTAATAAACATAAAAGTAAACATGCATATAATATCTCTAATCAAGTCAATATATAATAAATCCTAATGCATGGAGAGAGAAGCATAATAATCTAAAAATGGAAATCAATGTACTTTAACAAAGAAGAGTAAAGTTTGGAATACTTACCTTTGAAGAAGAATCCATTGATCCTCAGTCTCTCATTTAGACAAGGTGATTTATAAGAGGTTTTTATGGTATGTAAGGATAAAAAAAGATAGGTTAGCTCTAAGCTACATGACTTCTTTTGTGTATTCAAAATAGTTCTCCACAAGACAAGATTCATATCTCTAAATGTTTTATTTAAACCTTATGTAATGATCCTAAAGTATAATGATGGATAAGTAGATGCAAAAATAATGATATTCTTCTTCTCTCTAAGAAATGGTGAAAATTATGTGTATACATAGATAACTCTAACCCCAAACCCTTCTCAAATTTTAGATAATAGAGTTGGTCTAATCAAGCCTATACTTTTAATTAATAAAATTAAGTTAGGTCCAAAACTAGGTTTGTCAAAGCCAACAAAGTCACCCAATTTGGTAATATATTTTAATTATAGGGTCATTCTAGGTTAATTTTTTATGATAAATGCCAAAAAGAGTTTTTGACTTAGGTATGGGTTGTTTAAGGTGATAAATTTCTTGGAGGAGTGTGTAATATAGGTATCAAATATTAGGAAAGTGTATATGAGAGGTTTGTTTTGGTTTGAAGTGGAGGTATAGGAGACAACAATCATATGAATCACTAATGGTCTACCCACCCCTTTCTTGATGTACCATTTAAGGTGTACACTCAAAGAGATTTAGACTGAATCTGTTCTTATAAGACATAAAGCATCAATAATTGATAAAGTTTTAAAATATTATGTGTATACATATTCCCCACTTAAAACTCATCATGTGTCACTTAGGTGTGACATTAGATGGTGATTTAGGAAAAGAACATAGAAACACATAACACAGAAGCTAAATAAATTATAGTATTTTAAATCATAAAATAACTAATTGTAAATGCTGAAATGATATAACTAAAATAAGCAAGTAATGTATGTGTACCTTGACTTACCTTTATCACTAGATGGTTGTCTTCTATGTTTCATTTTTGATTATGGAGGCTATAGAGACTTATTTAAATAAACCCAAGGATACAAAACTAAATATCAATATATATATATATATATATATATATATATATATATATATATATATATATATGTATGTATATATATATATATATATATATATATAGATATATATATATATATATGTATGTATATATATATGTATATATATGTATGTATATATATATGTATATATATATATATATATATATATATATATATATATATGTATATATATATGCATATATATATATATATATATATGTATATGTATATATATATATATGTATATATATATATATATGTATATATATATATATATGTATATATATATATATATATATGTATATATATATGTATATGTATATATATATATATGTATGTATGTATGTATATATATATATATATATATATATATATATATATATATATATATATATATATATATATATATATATATATATATATGTATGTATGTAGGAAAACCAAGATAACTAAATATGTGTAAACATGATGTATCTAGAAATTTGGTAAGTTAGGGTGATAAATGTTATGTTAGGACCAAATGACGAATTCAAAAATCTAGAGTAAATAGAATGACAAAAAAACTAAGGCTACAAAATGACAAAAAAACTCAAATAATTATGGCTTGAGTAAGAAATGTAAACAAACCAAGTCAAACTAAGGATACAAGAAAAAATGGTAATCTAACATTAATGTGAAAGAGGTAACAATATTTACTTAAACAAAGATGGAAAAAAATGTGAAACAACACTAATAACTGAAGAGTATTAATCCTTACTCAATTATCTATGGAAAAAGTACATTAAAGGGAAAAAATCATTGGTGAATAAGATCTAACAATCCAAACTCACTCAATAATAGAAAAAATACTATAAAATATAAACAGAAGCAATTGTCCAAAAAAGGGAAGTAAAAAATGGATATAAATAGACAGTTTTCTTAAAAAAAGGAATAACAAAAAAATCAAATAAACCAAGGCAATTATATAAATGTAAATCACTTGTTTAAATAAGATAATCCTTAGTCACTCAAACATACTACTTTGTTATAAATATATGTAAAACTAAAATAAAGTGGTGATATCATGTTTTAAGATGTGAAGAAGAGTAAATATAGAAGTGGGGAAATAGATTTAGAATCAAAATTTCCTATTGAGGGGGAAAATGAAATGGGTGGTGGGGGGAATGAAGAAAAAATCAAGATATAGAAACTCTTTATTGATGTCAATACACTAAAATTAGGTTTGTCAAAACAAGAGGATTTTTAACATTAATGACCCTAAAAAACTTTTCCTAACTAGAAAAATATTGGGTTATAAAATTAAGTATGAATATCATCCCATAAAGGCTATATACATGGAAATTAAAATGGACCTACCTTCCCATAATGTGTTCCCCATTCCTGAAGACCCCTTAAAGATCTGTTGGTCTATTGTGAAGATTGTGTACTTATGTGAGAATGTAGGTAGCACTATAGATTAATTTTTATTTTCCTATCCTAACCTACTATCCCACTACAACCCAACAGACCTTAGCTATAGTACAGGACAACTATAGAGTTTGAGATTTGATTGGAGATAGGAGATGTGTTAGAAATCATGTCTTTTGGTGTGATGTTAACTTTTTGATTTTTATATTTCATTTTTATTATTGCCTTTATTTTTAAACTATTTTTTTAACTTTTGATGGATTTTTATATTCCTCCATTAATATTTGGATAACCAAACATGGCTACTAAATTTTATTATCATTTGAAAAATTAGGACTTGGTAGCTAAGAAAGGTAACTTAGAGAGCATGGTGTCTAAGAGTCTTGTTTATTCCTATGAAATAAAAGTGTTATGTTGAATTTGACCTTATTTTATCCAAAGTGGAATGTAAGGAAATAAAATCAAGGGGAATGGACATGAAATAATTTGAATTACTTAAAGTCACAAAAAATGTGACAAATTGAAAAGGGATAGAATCATAGGTAAGTATGATTCCTTATCATAAGAATGTATGTATGTGTAGTAAAACATTATAACATAGTTTGATGTGTAAGTGTTATCTATAAAATAAACAAAAATTAAAATTGAGAATATGGGATCAAAAACTTGTAACCATTTCTTAACATTCTAGAAAAGGAACACTTAGTTTGATAAAAATATTTTGAAATAATATGTCCATTTTATGAGGAGAGTTTTTTCCTATCCATGGACTTACACTAAAACACATAAAAGAGAAACCCAAGTGGGTTAAAAAAAGGCAAAAAAGGAATTTTTGAGGAGATCCTGGTCTTATCCGTAGTATTCCACTAAAACTCACAAAAGAGAAATCCAAGTGAGTGAACAAAGTATTGAAAAATAAAAAAATTATATAAAAAATAAATATATGAAAGTAAAAATAAATCATAAGGAAAAATATGTCCTATCCATGGTATTACAATGTATTTCATGAAATAAAGAAATTGAAAGACAAATCAAAGGAACTAAGGTTTGTGGGAAAAGAGACTACTATAGAGGGTGAGATCCATGTAGAAATCATGCAACAATATTTATTATGATAGTATATATATGTATGATAAGAAGGGAAATATTTAAGTAAATTATTTCTTTAAAATTTGTGTATTAGTGGGTTTAATAAAAACATGGCCTTCATTAGTTTATAGGCAATAGGTGTTAGGACTAATAATGTCTCTCACTAAATAATGTCCCCACCATTTTTGTGCATATTTTTCATTATTTATCATGGGTGTAATTTAACCTAAGTACTAGATCACCAACATTGAAAATGCATAATTTAACATTTTTATTATGTTATTTGGCAATATGAGATTTTTATTGGTGGTTATATTGAATATAATATTGATGGTGTTCATCAAGAAGATCAAGGACATGAAGGTGAGCTTCACATAATTATTAATTTAGAATGATACCATGAAGAGATATATGTAAGGATGTGAGTTTAACTTCTAATGGTAAGATAGACTAATGAGAATGGTGTTACCCGAGTGGTAGTAATTATGATAGTATGATGGGCCCAAATTATGAGATATAAGTGAATATTCCAATCAATGCATTTTTCTTAGATGGTCTTTTGTAGAATTTTGTTGAGAATTGTATTAGTGTCCTATCTTGGCCATTTCATTGTGGATGGTAAGTTGTGGAGAATTTTTGGGATATTTTAAATTTAGCACATAATTATTTCATGTACTTAATTTTGAAATTAAATCCATTATTGTAAATGATAGTATGGGGAACTCCAAAGTGATAAATAAACTAGTTAAGAAATTTTTTATAAATAATCATTCCCATGAAATTGATAAGAGGCATGGGTTCTACCCATTTAGTAAAATATTCAATAGTTAAAATGATAAAAACATGACCATATTGTGAATGAGGTGATTTTCCAATGATAGCTAATCCCCACATGGAAAATGGCCAAGGAAACTCCATAGTTTCAATCCCAACTAGTGGTAAATGGATTAAATAATCATGAAGTTGGCAAGGGATACACTTTTTTGCAAAATCGATAGCATCCTTTTCTAAAATAAGACAAAAGCATCCCATACATAATTATTTGAGTGTTATAACATGTTCTCTAGAGTAACCATATTAATTCCCCTATGTGTTTGTTTGAGGAGAAGAGGAATCTATTCTTGCATCATATAGTAGAGCAGGGTACGTTTTGCATTATGGTAATTAAGGGTTTTATATCGAAATAAATATTTAAAAAATTATATATGTATTCTAGTTTGTTGATGTGAATCCATGTCAGGAGGATAGGTTTGATGTTTAAGGAATTGGATGATGGGTCTTTTTTGTACCATGGGCTTTGTTGAATAGTAACAACCTCAATGTGATAGATGGTCAAATCATGTGGCTGGATAGAAGACAATGACTTTATTATTTGAATGATAAATTGGGAATCATTAAGTACTTGATGAGGATTATATAGAGATGTTGAAAAAGTAATAGAATTTATGATAGAGTTTTGATCTCTTAGAATTGGATCAATGGTAAAAAAGATAACCTCTTTGGCAAGTGTTGTCATAATTTCATGATAAGTAATAATATTTTTTATTTTACACTTGTAATCACAATTAATTTAATGGTAGATAATTTGGGAGTTACACAAATCTTTTAGATATGGGATATGTTGGTCAAGTGTTTCTTGCTTAAAGATTCATATTATACCATGTTATTAGTGACATCAAAGGTTCGCCTAAATGCTAGAGGGTTGATATTTCCATGAGATTTAGTTATAATATAACCTAACCTAACACCCTAGATGCATTTTTCACCATAAAAGTGTAGGGTGCAAGTGTCTTCATGAAAATAAATGGTGACTTCAAGAAGTTCTTCGATAACTACTTTAGATCTAGTAGTATTAGGTATGATATTGGTATTTGTTTGATTACTTACCTCTAAATTAGTAGTGAAATTATGAAAATAATATTTATAAGAGATATCCTAATTCATAACTTCAATATAGATAATGTTATCATCAGGAGATTATCTTGAAGGTGATTTGTATTGATTATGGGTGCTGCTTCAAGTTGGTTGGCACTGGCATGCCTTTTGATATAATTTTGTGTTATGATTCTATGATAAATTTTAATTAAGATAACCATCTCTTTTCCAATTCTATCTTCAAGTAAAAATACTTTAGATAAAAAATGATGAAGTGGATCATAATGGACAATGACATAAGTGGTTTGAAAAAACATATAGTGATGGATATTTTCTGTTGTGAATTATGTAGCAAGGAAATCACATTTTACTTTTGTATAAAAATTTTCATAATCAATGAGGTCCTGACTAATATATTAAATAGTGTATTCTCTTTTAGTATCATCTTGTTTGGAAAACATTACCCAAACTAATACAGGAGTAGAAGAGGTGTACAAAATTAAAGGATTATCATTAGAATGTGGACAAAGGGTGGGAGTATGAAGTAAAGATTCTTTCAAGTTTTTTAATGCCTTTTGATAGGTATTAGTCCACTCTAGAGAATTAACTATCTTGAAATGGAATTAATAAATTATGTTTGATAATCCATTTTTGGGATGAATCATCAGATTGCCCCAAGCTTTTTAAGTTAAGTGTGAATGTTAGAATGGAGAGAAGAATAGTCATGTTTACTATAGCATTGATTTTATTGGGATAAACTTTAATACCATGAAGAGAAGATAATAACCTTAGAAGTTTACTATATGTAATTCCAAAGACACACCTATATCAATTGAATCTAACTTTGTACTTGATTAATCTATCAAAAATGATAGGTAGATTAGAGAGATGTGTTTTGAAAATTTTTGATTTTGAAATGAGTTACTCCACATAAATTTATACAATTTTGTGTATAAGATCATGAAAAAATAGAGTAGTGGCATGTTAATAGGTATCTCCATCATTTTTAAGGGTTAAAGGTATTTTAGCATAGTAATAGGTGCCCCATTCATAGTGAATTTTTTTGTGTTGGTATTTAGGGTCTATGTTTATTTGATTGTATCCTAAAATACCATCCTCAAGTGACAAAATTTCATATATAGTAGTGGACTCTAAGATGGAATCTATTAAAGGTAATGGAAAATTGAATTTGGGACATGTAAGGTTAATATTGTGTAAGTTGATGTCTATGTCAATGACTATGGTGTCTTTTTGGTAAATAGTAACACTATTTTATACCCATTAAAAATAATCAACATGTTTAATAAATAAGGAATCCAAAAGTTTGATAATTTCATTTATGGCATAGGATGTAAATTTCTATTTTTTTGGTTAGATAGGTTTGACATCTAGGTATTTGATAATGTTATTTAAAATGATACTAGGGTAAATACCTGGCATTTCATCATATGAAGAAGTTAAATTTTCATGATATTTATCAAATAATAGGAAAAAGGTTATCATGCTCAATTAGAATGAGTTCTTTATAGACTATTATGGGTCAAGGACATGAGGGTGTGTCATATTCTATTCTCATAGTTTATTCAATGACCATAAAATTTATTATTGGGATATTGGTGGCCATAATGTGTTTTCATTTATGTCAAGTGTAATTGGTGATGAAAAAGTGGCATGAGAGTGCTCTTGGTCTAATACGTATGATCTTAGTGCTCAGCTCAGTCTTGGTTGCTTATGAAAGCTTGTAAGAGAAATTGGTTCTATGGAATCATGTGTGGATGGAATGGAGCATGAAGAGAGATTAAATGGTATGTCCATGTGGTTAATAGAGTAATTGGATTCGTTTTAGGTGGTCTTCAAATGGAGTACAATTCATCTTATGCCTTATGGACTTGGCCATGTGTGGTTATCTATGGGGTTTTGAGTAATTTGAGAGCTATATCATGAAGATTATATTAGAATGCTGGGAATGTGAATTTTAGACATGTATATGGTGCTAATAGGATAGTTTTATGGTTTACAAGAGGTGGCTAGTGGTCTGCAAGATAGTTTGGCATTGGCCTAGTTGGCTTAGGTGGGCTTGTGAGGTCTTGTGAAGGGTCAAATGGTGTTTTAAGGTTGGTGAATATTATTTTTTCATGATAAATGGTCACACAATATTTTTCAAGCATTTTGATAAGGTCTGGGGTTATATATTGAGCTACAAATTCAAAACATTGGTGTAGAAGCTTCAAAGGGTGATATAAATGAGTACAAAGGGCATGAGAGGAAGTTTCTCATGATTTTAAGCACATGAAAGGTTTAAATGGGAATATTATATATTTGAAGTAGTTTGGGAAGGTCCATAAGAATATTTTTTAAGCATTTGTTTAAGAGTTAAGGGGCAGAGCTTTATGAACATTCATTAAGAATGTAAAATAGTTAAATCCCTTTATAAACCCTCATAATGGAGTGATTGGATAGTTATTTATATAAAAGACATAAAATGGATATTTTGACCAATTTTTAATATTGTAATGTATATAAGACTCCTCTAGGCATATCTAAGTGGTAGTGGAGAGTTAGGGCAGTGAGTAGAAGGTACAAAATATTTTTGTTTCTAAATATTTTAGTGCTACAAGTAGGGTTGACTAAGTCAACACAAATATTTATTGGTTATTGAGATCCAAGAGTTTTTATTTAATCCCATATAGATTTTTGGAAATAAATATTCACTATGTCAATTATCTAAGTTAATTAAGCTGACTAGTTGCTAGAGTAGAAATGAAGCAAATAGTGAATAAAAGCTAGTCACAGTGAGAACCTATTTAAGGATTAATTATGATGTTTAAGGATGTAAAAAATGGTTTTTATTGTTATTTAAATACCTATAAATCATATTTAACTTATGTGTAAGTGTTAATGGTGCTTATAAAATTTCTAGAAGGAGCTCACAAAATGACTAGTCTGTGTAAGACAAGATATTGGAACCCATGATAGTGAAAATGGTTTGTAGTAGCAAAGTGGACATTTAATCATATGAATTTTGTGATTGTAAATATTATAAGTTTTTTGTATGATCACATTAATTCATTTTAATATAATGAAAGTGTCTGTATAAGTGTTAGATGTCATGTTCATCATGACTAGTTTCTTGGAGCTTGTAGGCAATTTGGAGTGGCTTATTTGGAGAGGCTATTTTTAGCTATTTTGAGCAGATTTTTAGGTGAGTGAGAGATTTTTGGTATTATATTAGTCAAATATATTTATTACATGGCCTTTTACTTCATTTTTTGTCTTTATTTTGGTTGGAGCAGTCAAAAATCTTTGACTGAGTTTCTCGTGTGCATATCTATTTTTAAGTAATTAGTTTTTTTGAGTTGGTTTGGACCTATGTAAGTTATGTAAAGGTGAAAATGGATTTTTAGGTGTTTTTAAAGTAAATTATGACCTATTAATGTTTTTTTATCAGGTATTTGTTTGATAAAATATTTTTTATGCTTCAGTTCTATATGACTATGTTTTCTGGGTTTTTAGGCCTATTAGCGAGTAGTCTAAAAGGCTTGGTTCAAGGTATGAGTTAGAGTTAAAATTGTTTGAGAAAAATTTAGGAGTGATAAATTATATATTTTAGGTTTTATTTATGCTTTTTAATCATTGGTGAGGGCTATTATTCATGGAGATGGTCATATGTGGTGAATGACCTATAAGGGCTAATGCATTAGGCATAATTGAGATCTAAAGGAGGATTGAGATTGTTTTAAAGTGTGGATGACCTATGGAGTGTTTTATTTGTATTTATTACATTTATTATTATATTTTATAATGGTAATACAAGTATTTGAAGTAACTTAATTGACCAATATGGGTTAGATGATGGAGTGATATATATACAAGGTCAAATTGGCCTATATATTTGTATTTGAGAGCAGAGTGTATTCAAGTGAAGGGAAGAAATAAATGAATGAGAGGATATGGTTCATTGAGGATAATAAAAATTTTAATAGGATTATTCATGTTTTACTGATCATGCTCATGAGCTAATAAGTCATTAGACCTAACAGTCTAAAGGGTGACTTGGTTGAGTGAATGAGGTAGGTGTGCCTACTCTGGAGAAGAGAAGTAGATTGCATGTATATGAGATTCATAATGACATCATTAGGTGTATAACACATAAAATTAGTGGTATACATCAGATAAGATGTTTTTTAGTTGGTTCTTAATCACCTAGGGGGTTGTAGCCTCCTTGATAGTTAGATCTAGCTAAAGGTCTAGTCAGAGCTAGACTAAATTGAGGGGTGGATGCTCCTTAATAATTTGGTGTTGGTATAAAGTATATTATTTGCTTCATCTTATAAAAAATTAGTTCAATTTTTTTTAGGCTTGAGAGTGGGTTTTCTCCCCTAGAGGGTGTCCCACATAAATGATGTGTTCATGTGATATATTCTCTTGTTCATATTTTGATGTATAAGCTTGCATGTTCATGTTGATGTATGATGAATTAGTTTATGGAATTGAATGTGAATTTTTCACTAATGATTAATCCCCCCACTTAGTATCTACTTCCATAATTTCCATCTTGAAATTTATATGGATCATTAGGAAGAGAATAAATAGGATTTATTTTGAGATCAATGTTATCAATTAAGTTATTAAAATAAGGATCTTTTCATTTAAAATTTACATGTTTATGATGTTTCCGTTAAAGTTGAGGTTCTATATCATGAGTAAGTCAAGTATCAATTAATTTCTAAGGATCATAGGTAATGATCCATACTATTCCATGTATACTTAAATATCAATGATCTTATCGCCAATGTAATCATATTTAGAATGTATCTAGCATAAATATTTTTCTTTAGCATCCAAGTTAATTTCAGGTGTATGTGGAATTATTGATGAAGGTTGATGGGATTCAATTGGATTGATAATAGGTGTATCTATAAAATCATTGGTATGGAGGATATTTGGTACAGTGATTGGTGATATATAAGGTATATAATGTTATATAAGTTTCATATTTGTGAGAGGTATGATTTGTTAAATAACCCAAGGAGTATCAAGAAGTGTAGAACTAATTGGAGGTACATGAAATTTTATTTATAACTCACTATCCATGGAAATGATATGAAAATCATGGTTTAAATCATGTATTGTGGCTAAGATTTTATGATAAAGTTAAATGTCCAAGTCTTGTTATTGAGCTTGGGCCATGATTTATTTATCATTATAGGTGTGCAAGATAGTACATACTTGTATATTTATAGGAGCATTAGAAGGAGATTAAAATATTAAACTAAATTTATGAGGTGACATGGTTAAATGTCTTAAAATAACTTGACCATTCCATATTAATTACATGTGAAGTAATTTTTTTATGTAAGACATTTCATGTGCATTACATGGAGAAGGGAGGTCAGTGATCTCATTGACAATAGGGATAGTATGATCATGACGTAATAAGGAAGGAGGAAGCCACTCCAAAATTTAAGGAGGTAATGTAGTAGTATTTTAATTGTTTTAAAATTCATTTGGTTCATCATCATCATAATCAGTAAGAGTAACCCATAAATATAGATTTATGTCGATGAACTTAAGTATAGGTGTATTGTTAATTTGTGGAATGGTTTTAATATGATACTAAGATCTTTGGTTGGGTAGTTGATTGATTCATGGATTAGGAATGGACTAATTTTTATAACATTTTCCATTATGAACAAACTTGATACTTTATCTACCCAAGGAAGAAATATATCTCATGTGATGTGTCCATAAAAAACCTAGGAGTATATTATAGGATAATGTTAAATAAATAACCATGAGATTGGTGCATATGGTTTTTAGTAAAATATTTAGAGGGAAATATTGTCATAAAAAATTTCACCCTATAAAAATTTATGAGGCTCTTATAATTTGATGTAACATTGAATCATCTCTCAAGTTTTTGGGAACTTTTAATAGAGATGAATCTCTAGGATTGAAAGGGATAGCTCCCTGAATTCTTCTATAAGTGTCTATTACCTAATATAATGATTTGTTTGTGAAAATGGTTAGAGGATTTCATAAAATTGAAACTATACTAAATAAGGTGATACACCAAAATAAATCCCATAGACTATCACACTCATACTAAACAACAAATCTTTCCAAGATCAATTCTATGCATTGAAGGATCTTAACATAATGTTTCAATGTGAAGGTAGCTTACTTTGGATAATTAACAAGATAATTGACCTATTGGTAGATTGAAAACCATATATATAATTAAATACATGAAAAATAGCTTAGTATATTTATTACACTTCACATGACTTGTTAAAATTAGAACTCTTGCTTAACCATAAAGGATAAAGGGAGTAAGAATGACACTATCACTTAGCTCCACAATACATCACTCACACACTTAGAAAAAATGTTCAAAACTAAGAATTAGACTTGTATTCAATGTTCAAAGGAAAAGTGTAATGTCATACTATTAGGGATTCACCATACCAACTATATATATATATATATATATATATATATATATATATATATATATATATATATATATATATATATATATATATATCTATAATGGCCCAAATGGCTTCATTTATAGAACTTGAAAGAATAGAGAAAGGAGAGAATAAGAAGAGGAACAACCACAAGTGTCCAATAGTGAAAATAAATTATAATTCATGTGGAAGAGATATAAAATTATTTATGAAACTAATTTACACATCATTGTATTCCCAAATAATCCTCTTTTCCAAATATGGCGTAGCTATCTTCTTAATCATTCTTTCTTGTGAAACTACCTTCATGATGGACTTCCTTTTGAGCATTAAAAATCAAGTTAGGACAATTATCTCATGTATGTTGATGAGAGGGAGTTATAAATATTATTCCACCTTAATTTGGAGTTTTATTCATCATGAAATTCTCTTATAAAATCTCTATCATCACCTATCATCAAGATCACTTTCCAATAGGAAGTCTTGACACTTAGCATAAGAATCTTTGCATCCTTCTTAAATAATTCATAATAGGGGTCTTATGACACATTTTGGGACACCTCATATGATTTTCTCAATTATAAATATAATAAAAAGACACCAAACTTGAGTTTCCACCTTGTTTACTATGTCATTCTAGATGCCAGTTTATATAGGTTGAATAGAGAAAGCTAGAAGAGGCATTTGTGAGTATTTTAAGTGACTAAAAATGGCATGGAGGGTTGGATAAATCCCAAATATACCTCAAAAAGTGTCTATCATCTCATGGTCATTTTCAAGACCTAAAAAACAAAATAAAATGTCAATAGAACCTACTTTCTATTCCACTTGTATGGATACCATACAATCTAGTTACACAAATTTGACCCTTATGGAATTGTAAAATAATTATATTTTATTCTCAAGGTCAAATTTATTTATTTTTTTACTTTAAATTTCATTTCTTAGTCAAGTCCTTATGTAGGGTTTGCAAGGGTTTATGGTCAATTTCAATATTAGCCTTTGTTCATAAAGGTTGCACATTGAAATATTGAAAAAATGCCACTAAATTCACCGAAAGGATGTTATCCATCTTCCTTTAATGGATTAAGGTCCCATGAAAATATTGGTGAAATTTCTAAGCACTTGAAACTGATATTCAAGTTCTTCTTTTGCTTCTTAGTGGGGTTTAAATTCTTCTTAAGCCAAAAATTGATTCTTGGATACTTTATTTGAAAACCAAGGGTTGGATAATCTCCATAAATACCTTTCAAACTTCTTCCCACCATTATAATATATTTAAAAAATCTTGAAACAAAAATTTACCCCTATTTTGTTTTAGAACTAGACTTTACCAAATAATTATTCCTACATCTCTTAGCTCCTCTTTACCTTAAAATGATTTTATTTGAAATTTTATGTCTTAAACACACCAAAAATACATTTTTAAAAATTAATTGATCTTTTTTTAGCATATATTAGGTTGAAAATGCATATGATCTCCAATTTAGCTTCTAATCTTGAGGCTTTCCTTCACACTTGACTGTAACCCTTGTTGTGTAGGGTCCCTTGTCTACTCCCAAGCCTTATATAAATTTTCTTAGGTCATAAATATTTACCATATATATTAAAACCTTATGGACTAATCCAATTGTTTTTTGGTTCACCATTCTTCACTTTTCCCTAGAACTACCATTCTTGTGCATGAAGTGACTACCCCTAATCTAAGACAAAATAGAGAGTATTAGACCTATTTTTTTGGGGAAAAGTGAATATTTTAGAAGATCCATATGGTCCTAATGATAAATTTTACAAAATGGTTTCATTTTATTCCATGGTTATGGGGTCTAACCATCCCAATTTCTTCTAAATAGGGGTAAAACACCTTATTTTTGCATGTTCTTATCCAAACCTCCTCATGGATGATATTTCCAAGCCTATTTAATGAATAAAATATGTTCATGAATCTTATTTACCATAATTTAATTCTTTTATAACCTAGGGATCAACTCAAAACCTTTCTCGTAAATGGAATCCCCAAACTCACCTCTTGAAACAAGGTTTTCCCTACCCTGCCTGTACGGACTGAGTCCATTTTTTTATGAGAAAAGGTCCTTGGGTTATTTTATAATGTTTTATAGATATAATTTTATTAATTTTATCATGATGAATCCAAATTATACTATTTAAAAATCATTATTTCCTCCTTCGGCACCAAACTCTCATCATGTCCCTCATTTGTTTATGACCCTATCTGACTGTGATAGTGAACAAGGGCACTCTTTCTTTGTAACATTTTTTTGGAGGTTATAATAAAGGTTTAAAACATTATATAGCCTATTTTGACTCATTAATACTCCAATTTTATCCATTCTTCTTATCTATCATTTTAACACTTTTAGGTATTCCAATTGTTCACTATCCTCTTGGACTGAGACAGTCCCAGGGCCCTACTTGTAGGTATTTTTATGGTCATAAAGACATGATATTTATCTTGATTTATGCTTGAGAAAGTAATTTATATCACCAATTAATTATATTTGACATTTATATCTCATTTAGACTATAAGTACCTTAAGATCCCTTCAAATGCCATAATCCTCATTCCACCGTGTGCTCAACTATAGGTGACTATATTTCATTTCATTTTAGGCCTATAAGTGTCTTTAGGTGAGAAACATAATTTTTAATGGATATTGATGATAATTTTGAGGTATTTATTTTTTCACAAACTATCAAATTATTCACCTTTATTTCATGTTATACATATTTCACCAACTTTGACCTTTCTACCTATAGGTGAGTCCTCACAGTCCTATGTATAAATAGAGGAGTATTCATTAGGGTTAAGAGATTGAATTCATATTTTATCATGGTATTTAGAACTTATAGGAATATTTTGAGCCTATTGGAATCATTATAATTTAGTATCATATCCTATAACACCATTATGAAGAACAAGGCAACCTTTTGATCAATGCCTTGTAGATAACATTGCCTTACTTTAGTGGTTTTTATCCATTTTTAGGCTTTGCTAAATCCAATCTCCATTCATCCTTTGCTTCTCAAAACTTTCCCATCTTTTGTAGGTGGATATGGATACTAATTTTTCTAAATTGATATCTTGGACCATCTTGAAATTGAATTTGGTGAGGTAATCAAAAATCTTCAAGGACTCTATTAGCCATTTTTAGGGACATAGAACCCAATATGGCCTGATCATAGTCCAACTTCTCATTTTATGATTTGACACTTTTATTATCAAACTAATATGATAAATAGGTATTTACAAGCCTAATAATAGTAAGGACTCTTAGATTAGATTGACCAATCTATTAGAACACCTCCAGGAACAAGGTTTATGTATGGCATCAATTGTAAATGTTCATTCCTTCTATTTAGTTAGAATTGGCCATATTATCCAAGTTTGCATGTTGGTTTCACGCACATGCCTCCATAAACTCTTCAATGTAAATTATTTCTCAAAATATGTTAAATACCATGTCAAACCCTCCAAATTTCACTTGTGATCTTAACATACTTCTATAGGTGGAGTTTTTTACTATGATATGCAAGGAAGCCATGAAATGATAAGAAACATGCAAGGAATGATTTAAAAACACCTCAAGAGAAATATTTAACACTTTAATACCTAATATACACCAGTATAACTTTTAAAAAAAATCAAAAAATCAAATCCAAAGTGAGGGAAACATTTCAAAGCAATTGGGATGATTGTGAATGCAAACTAGACATTTTGCAAACCTAAAAGAGGCTTCCTAAAACAATTGAACTATCCAAAACAATAATAAGGATGAAAAAATATTTAAAATAATTTGGAGACACCTAAAACACAAAAAGCCATCAATACAAAATAATAAACTCTGGGACAAGCTCAAACAGTGATTCCCTCATGATTGAACATGCATAAAACGTTGTCTAGAATCAAACTAATTTTTCATAAAGGAGTATATACCAAATATGAAGTTATTGTTATGAAAATTAAGTGAATTTACATTAATATACACCCCCAGAAGCACTCCTCCAAATTCCATCTGTATGGCCCATGCCAAGTGCATAAAGTTGTTTCTTCTTTGCTTACTAGGTGAAAATAGAGGAAAACAAGTTATAGATGAGACTTTTTTCATTATTCTTAAAAAACAAGTGTTTAAATGGATGATGGGAGGTGAAGATTTACTCTTCCCATGTTTTTAGTTGATTATGGACTTGGAAGTCTATACAAGTGCCCAAAAGCTCCTATTTATGATGGAAAACTGCCATCCACTAAACATAACTACTTATTGTCTAACAAATAACTATTCCTAACATTATACATGTTGAAAATTACCATGGTGTCAATTTTTCTTGCATAAAAATCTCTACAAGTCATTAAATGGGCTAAAATATGACCAAAAGGCCCCTTTTTCCATGAGACATAACCTATAACCATTTTATGACTTTTAAACATATAAAAATATGTTAAGGACCATATTAAGACACTTTAAATACAATTTTACCCTTTTAGTACCTTTGACCAAGGTTGACCAACCTTTGACTTTAGTTGACTAGCCTAGTACATAGAGGGTGGATTTAAACGAGGACTAAAGAGAAGATGAGTAAGATAATAGGCCAACATAACACCCTATAAAACACATGAGAATCTTCTTAAAGGTGTAAAATAGTAGGGGTTGGCAAAAATTGGACTTGGGGTCAAATTTGGTCAAGATTCTTGGCAATTCCTAGGGGTGGCATGCTAGTTATGCCTAAGACTAATTGCCTAATCCTTCCATTGAGATATGGTGTCTCTCTAATACTTATTCAACACTCAAGTTCCTTTGAAAAACACACCAAACTAAAATAAATAACACAACATAAGACAGACTCTAAGGAAACACACATGTGCTCAACTAGATCACTTAGGGAACACAACCAAAGGAAAACACACACCTATTTTATTATTTACAAAAACTATCTTACAAGAACTAATAGTAGAAATTTAGATGTATCCCATTCACAAGGATAGGAAAATCTTCTCCATTCATCTTAAATAGTTGAAAAGAATATATTTGCTTACACCTGTTGATGATATAAGGTCCACTCTATAAGGCATTAAATTTTGTATGTCTACCTAGTTTTGTTTTATCTTCATCCCATTTCAGAGCTTAGTCACCTTCTTTGAACACTCTTGTACTTGGTATCTTGTAAAAATAATTTTTCATGAGTACTTGATGGTGGTCCATATTATTATGTGAATTTTATCTTGATTCTTACAGTTGTATTAGTTCTATCAATATGACTTCCATAAGAGTATTCTTAAGTAGTTCTAACTAATGTGTAATCTCTAAAGTAGGCAATTCTTAAGATATAGACAATCTAGCTTCTTTTCCATAAATAATTATAAAATAAGAATTTTCAATTGACCTTTTTGGAGTGATCCTATTATCCTGTAAGGTTATTTTCAACTTGGTGTGACATTGCTTTTGATTGTTTTCCAATGTTATCTTTATAGTCTCGATGATATTCTTATTGGTAGACTCAACAAATCCATTACCTTGAAGGTAATAGTTAGATGAGGTGATTAAGTAAACACCATTGTTATTTTCCCAATAAAAAGTTTTACAGTCATAAAATTGAGTGCATTATCAAAAATGATGGCATAGGGGACTCCAAACCTTGTTATGATGCTCTCATAGAGTTCCAAGATAACATTTTCACTTGCCTCTTTCAATACAGTAGCTCCTACCCATCTTCTAAAGTAGTCAATTTTAGTCAATATCCATTTGTGTCTAGAACTTTATGGATGATTAATCTTACCAATAAAATCAAGGCCCCATTACATGAAAGGCTGATCTACTTATATAAGATTCAATGGAAGGGCTGAAAGCTTTTATTTGCCTAAAAATAAGGCACATTGAGGACACATCTTAGCCCAATCATAGAAATCCTTGAAAATGCTATGCCAATAATATATATCCCTAATTATCTTTGTTATTGTTGTTTTAGAGTAGAAATGACCTCCATCTACACCATCATGAAACTTTTCTATCAACATACCAAATTGATTATTGTTAACACACCTCAATAACACACCATTTACATCTTTTTGAAAGAGAATACCATCTAAAATACAATAAGTAATTGTTTGAAATATAAAATACCTACTTTGAGACTTGTTCAAGCCATTAGGTCACTTACCATTTTGGTGAATGTCAATGATATCTTGTGTCCAACTTTGAATTGATATGTGACCAGCTGGTTGAGGTTGAGCTTGATTGACCAAGACTTCTTCCCTTGGCCATTAAAGATCTGAAGATAGATGCTCACATATCCCCTTTCCTCTTATGAATTTTATTACCTTGATATTAACATCATATTCCATTACCTTTGTGATCCATCTAGCTTTCTTTTCATTGAGGTCTTTACTTAGGAGGAACTTTTTGGTACTAGGATGAGAGACCATGACATTTATCTTATTATTTGAAACCATGTGCCTAAATATTTTCAAACCTTTTATCATAGATAAATCTTGGTTCTCAAAAAGTGTGTACTTGACCTCATAATCTCCCAATCCTTGACTAATAAGTGTAATGGTATGTTTAATTTCCTCATCATTCTTTTTTTTAAACATAGTTGAGAATGTGTCAAGGTTATAAAAAGTATAGAGTATGAAATCCTTGGAAAATTTTGGGTTCAAGAGAGTGGAATATTAGGAAATTGCTTGTTTGATTTCCTCAAAACTATTCTTCCCTTCCTTTATTCAAGAAAAAGCATGGTTTTTCTTAAACATGGTTGTGATAGGCTTCACTAGACTAACAAATCCTAGAATAAATCTTCTTACAAAGTTGATCTTTCCCAAGAAACTTTTCAAACCTTTCTTGTGTAGAAGCAAAGACAAGCCTAAGATATCCTCAATCCTTTCAAGGTTAATAGACAAATCTTCTTTTGAAATAATATGACCTAATATCTTACCTTCATAGACAACAAAGATGCACTTTTTTGGATTAAGAGATACTCCATACTATTTACACTACTCAAAAACTTGCCTTAGATGTTTCATATGATCATTATAATCTTTTGAAAAAATGGTTATATCATCAAGATACACAAGCAATATCTCATTGATCAAACCCTTAAAATCCATGTCTATTGCCATTTTAAAGGTATCTCCAACATTATATAAACTAAAAAATATCTTCTTATAGGCAAAGGCTCCCCATTTTGTAGTAAATGTTGTCTTAAACTGATCAAATTCACCAATATTTGGTTGTAACCTAAAAGCCATCAAGAAGGGAAAAATGTTGAGAACCTAAAACAACTTGCAGGATCTATTCCATAGAAGGTAATGGATAATGATCCTTGAGAGACACCTTATTAAGGTCTCTAAAATCCACACAAAGTCTGATCTCTCCACTCTTATTTTAGATAGGTATAATATTATCTACCCAATTTGAGTGTTTGATGGGAAAGATAATTCTAGATTCAAACAATTTGGTAAGCCTCTCTTCATGATTTTCTCTACCTTAGGATTGATATGCCTTTATTTTTGCCTAACTAGTTTAGCTTCATGTTCTAACTCAATGGTGTGATGAGATAGACTAGGTTCAAAACCCTTCAAATCCTTATATTCTGAAGAAAATATATCATGGACCTCTTTACATAATTCAATAAAATTTTGCCTTCCAGATGGAGAACATACCATACCAATTTTCAGGAGTTTGTCTTTAAAGATCACAACTTTTTCAAAGTTTTCTTCCCTTGTGGACATGCTAACTCTTTCATTTATCTTTTGATCATCCTCATTGAAAACACTCTCGAAGGTGACCATCTCTTTAGGTATCTTGTTTGTCCTCAGCTGAATGACTTATTCTCCATACTGATTATGAAACCTTTTTCGATTCTTTAAAGAGAATTCTGATTCATTTTATAAGAAATGTGTAATGTGTTTATCATTTTAAAACACTTGCCATGACACCTCATTATTTGGGATATAAGGTCTCATAAATACCTTGATATGAGATTGATTCTTCTATTTCCCTACATTATCAACTATGTCAAAATGTGATCCTATGATAGTCAACCTATCAACATGTTTATTTGAATCTCTTGGTATAGGTTGTATGTTGAAAGCATCAAAATAGTCATTTAGATTCCACACCTTATGATTTTATTACTTCATCAAAGGATTTTTAGTAGTATCTTGGTTCCTTATTTGGTGTATGACCAATTTGCATCCCCATAGACCTTCAAATTCTTGATTTCCCTTTTTTCTGCCCATTGGAGGCCATGAACTAAGCCTTCATATTCTACTACATTTCAATTACAAATAAAATGAAATCTATATAAAGAATAATATCAGTTATTTTATGGATATAATAACATAACACAAGCCCTTGCACCTAGTTTGCTTCTTGAACCATCAAAAAACATTTCCCATATCCCTTCAAGTTCATGATCTTCACTAGTGAGTGAGGGTATAGGATTATTTTTCTCATGAGTATAATAGACTCCCAAATCATTTTATTCTATGGATTCATAAGGATCACGCTCATATGTTTTATTACCATACTCATCAAGTAAAAGGTTAAAAATACCTTCAAGAGGGAGGATGATTCACCACCAATGACACCTTCTTCTCTTTCAATAATTGCATAATTATTATTTGAACTTGTGTCCACATATGGTTCAATATGGAACCTTGCCAATGGATATGCTCTTGTAGTTAGTTGAGCTCTATATATTATTATAAAATATATAAAATACCAATCAGCTACAAGGTACCCTCTAGTTTTAGCCATAAAGTCTCTTAACAAGAAAATAGAAAAATAAGCTAGAAGATCAACCACCATAATATCTTACAAGATGGGGAAACTTGGAAAATCATGAAAGAAAAGTTTCAAACATTTAACCAACCCCACCATCTTGGTTGGATTTCCATCAAGCTACAACACACCCTTAATATTAGGCTTATACTTCAGTCCAAACTTATCAGCAACCACCTTAGGCATAACTATTGTACTAGCTCCACTATCCACAATGCAATTGTAAACCAATTTATCTCCCATAATGAGTGTGAGGTATAAAGGTGGATGATTTTTATATTTTTTGGATGGTTCTAGGACATAATTAGGTGTTTTGGTAAGGGCTACACCATTGTGTCTTGGAGCTTAAGGGGCTACATGAATGTTTGAGAGTTGTTCTTGTAGAAGTTCCTTTTGGCCAGGAAAATGAAGGAATTCCCAAAGAGAAACGATTGTCTTGGTATTATTCAAAGAATAAATAATTTTTAGAGAGGAAGTATTCACCTTATATTTCATTCTTAAAAGCAATGATGGAGCATGAAATTTTATTATAGGTTTGACAAGTTTGTTCACATTCTAAATTTGAGTAGTGTGACTAGTAAGATCTATTACATTGGTACCTATGTTTTGTGGCCTTGGAGAGGCACCACTCTAATTCATTTTTGTTCCTAGAGTATATCCTAAATCCCTCTTTTTATCCCTTGTGTTGGCTACAACTTATGAATTTTTATTTAACACTTAATTGTCTTCTTCTTGGAAGTTCATAAGACCAGTCCCTTGGTTGCTAACCTCTTCATGAACATCCCTTTGCACAAGAATTTCTTCTTCTGATATAATGTAAGGAGTATCTCCTTCTTGAGATACCAAATATTGGCAATTTTCTCCACCATCATACATAAATTGACTATTGTATTGTCCCCAATGATCCAAATGTCCCTCTCCTTAGACTATATTAGTATGGACTAGAACAATAGCCTTGGTGTAGGGAGTAGAGGTAGGATTATAGGCATTGGGTGGACTATTGAAACATTGTTGACCTTTAAATATTCCTTGGTTATTGTATTGGGGTGGAGGTATATAGCCTTATTGAGGATAATATTTAGGGTTAGGTGGGGCACTTACATACATTTGTGTTTCTTTGATATGGCCTGCAAAGAAAAAAACATCTCATCCTTATCTATGAAATTATCCACATTCTTGGGAGTGGTTTTAGGTTTGACATTATTATTATGAAATTGTGTTATGCTTGGTAATTCAATTGAATTATGAGACAACAAAGGCATGGAAACTCTTGGAGGTAATTTTCCATCTTATATCAAACTATTCCTAGCTTCAATGGCTATCTCATATGCCTCAAGTAAAGTAATTCCTACCATTCATTGTAACATTACTGTCACATCACTACCAATAGCTTTGAGATAGGTAGGGAATACAAATCTTGGAGGAGGCCTCATAATCGGTGGCAACTTATGCCATGTCCTTTGAAACCTTTCATTGAAATCTCCAATGGACTCATTAAGACCTCTCTTTATCACATTCAGTTGGTGAATTATTTAAGTATGGTCACTATTATTCTCAAACCTATTTACCAAAAACTCACCAAATCCATCCCAATTAGTAATACAATAACCTTCCAATGTCCTCTACCAATAAAGTACCTTACCCTTTAGAGACATGGCAAGTAGTCTAATTACTATGTTAGTTTGAGTGATATTGTGGAAATTGAAAAAGTTTGAAATGTCCTTAATATTCTCAAATGGGGTAATATGACCTTCTCCATTGAAATTAGGGAGACTTTTGGTAGCATTAGGAGGAATAAGATCATATGCAAGAAGCTTAATTAGATTTTTGGTGTTGAAGGCTACGAAAGGATGTCTTCTATCCATCTCTTCTTCCTCTTCTTGATTTCATATCTCCTCAACTTCTTCTTCTTCTTAAAAACCTTCTAGTTCAAGATCTCTAAATGCTAAGAATGATTCAATATGTTGTTCTTCAAGAGGAGATTTAGATAGAGGGACTCTATTGAAATCTCTACTAGAAGAGGATCTAGTGAAGACCATGGAGTATAATGTGAAGGACTTGATCTACAACTAGAGATTCTAACCTTTAGAGTCACCAAATGCTAGATTAGAAAAAACTTATGTAACCTTGGGCTTGTCAAGACCAACATTTAGCTTGACATGGAAACAATTAGGATCAATGGTCCCATTGGGCATGCCAAAATTGTTGTCATCAAATTTTTCACCCTAGGACACTTTATGAGGCTCCTAAAATTTGATGCAACATTGAATCATCTCTAAAGTTTGTGGGAACTTGTAAGAGAGATGAATCTCTAGGATTGAAAGAGCTAGCTCCTTAAATTCTTCTTTAAGTGTTTATTACCTAATCTAATGTTTTGTTTGTGAAAAGGGTTAGAAGATTGCATAAAATGGAAGTAATACTAAATAAGGTGGTCCACAAAGATAAATCGCATAGACTATCACAATCTTACTAAACAAAAAACCCTTACAAGACTAATTATATGCATTGAAGGATCTTAACATAATTTTTCAATATGAAGGTAGCATACTTGGGACAATAAAAAAGATAACTAACCTAGGGGTATATTTCACACCATAGAGACAATTTAATACTTGAGAAATATCCTAGTACGTTTATCACACTTCACATGACTTGTTAACGTCAGAACTCTTGATTAAATATGAAGGATAAAGGGAGTAAGGATGATACTATCGCTTAGTTCCACAATACATCACTCACAAACTTAGACAAAATGTTTACAACTAAAAATTAGACTTGTATTCAATGTTCAAAGGAAATGTTTAATTTCATAATAGTATGGATTCACCATACCAACTGTGTATATATCTCTACAATAGCCCAAATGGCTTCATTTATAGAAATTGGAATAAGAGAGAGAGGAGAGAAGATGAAGAGGCATAAGGACAAGTGTGTAACATTGAAAATAAGTTACAATTCATGTGGATGAAATATAAAATAATTTATTAAACTCATTTACACATAATTTTATTCCCAAATAAGACTCATTTCCAAATGTGGCATAACAATCTTCTTAATCATTCTTTCTTGTGAAACTAACTTCATGATGGACTTCCTTCTGATCATTCCAAAATAACTTAGGATAAATATCTTGTGTATGTTAATGAGAGGGAGTTAAAAAGATGATTCCACTTGAATTTGGAGTTTTCTTCATCATGAAATTCTCTTATACAATCTCTACCATCACCTATCATCAAGATCACTTTCCAATAGGCATTCTTGACACTTGGCACAAGAATATTTTCATCCTTCCTAAGTAATCCATATTAGGGGTCTTATGAAAATTTTTTGGATACATCATATGCTTGGCTTCATTAGAAACATCATAAAAAGCCACCAAACTTGAATTTCCACCTTGTCCACTATGTCATTCTAGATGCCATTTTAGATAGGTTAAATAGAGAGAGATATTAGAGGGATTTATGAGTATTTATAAGGTTTTAAAATGGAATGGAGGGTTGGTTCAAGTACCAAGCTACATCCCAATGTGTGTTTCATGTCATGGTCATCTTTAGGACCTACAAAGCACAAGAAAATGTCAAGAAAACCTAATTTTTACTCCACTTGTATGGATTTTGTACTATTCAATTACATGGATTTGACACTCATGTATTTGATAACAAATTATCTTTTATTATTAAGGTCAAATTTATTCATCGGGATGTACTTTGAATTTCGTTTTTCCAATAGAGTCCTTATGGAGGGTTTACAAGGGTTTCTAGTCACTTTCAGTATTAGCCTTTGTTCATAAAGGCTGCATGTTGAAATCTTGAAAAAAATCCACTAAATTCACCTTATGTATCTTTTACATCTTCCTTTAATGGATTAAGGTCCCATGAAAATCTTGGTGGAATTTCTAAGCACTTGAAAATGATATTTGAGCTCATCTTTTACTTCTTGGTGGGGTTTGAATGCTTCTTAAGCCAAAAATGGCTTTGTGGAGACTTTATTTATAAACCAAGATTTGTAAAACATCATTACATAACCTAAAAATTTCCTCACACCATTATAATGTATTTCCAAAACCTTGAAATGGAAATTACCCTTGTTTGGTTTTAGACCTAGACCTTGCCAATATGTTTGCCTACATCTTTGAGCTCCTCTTGACCTTCCAATGATTTTATTTGAAATTTTATGGTTTAAAAAAACCTAAAATACCTCTATAAACATTAATTTATCACTTTTAAATCATATACTAGGTTGAAAATTCATATGACCTCCAATTTAGCTTCTAGGCCTAAGGCTTTCCTTCACACTTGATTGCAATCCTTATTGTGTAGGGTACCTTATCTAATACCAATCATTATATCAAGGTTTATTATGTTATTAAATATTTCCCTTAGATATAAAATCCTTATTTTCTAATCCAATTTGTCTTTGGTTTACCATTATTCACTTTTCCCCAGAACTGCCATTCTCGTGCATGAAGGGACTGCCCTTGCTTTGAGATAAAATAAAGAGTATTAGGCCTATTTTTTTTTAAATGTGATTTTTTTATAGGATAAAAATGGTTATAATTACTAATTTTACCAATTTTTTTCATTTTATTCCATGGTTATGGGTTCTAACCATCCCAATTTCTTTAAAAAAAGGGGTAAAAAACCTTGTTTCTGCATGTTCTTATCCAAACCTCTTCATGAATGCTCATTAAAAACATATTTTATGAATAATTTTTTTTCATGAATGTTATTTACCCTCATTAAATTCTGTTTTAAACTATGGATCCACTCAAAACGTTTATTCTAAGTGGAATCCCCAAACTCATTGATTGAACAAGGTTTTCCATACCCTGCATGTAGAAACTGAGTCCATTTTACAATGATAAAAGGGCCTTGGGTGATTTTAGGATTCTTTTTACATATAATTTTATTAATTTTATCATGAGGAATCAAAATTATACTATTTTAAACTCCTTTCTTCCTTGGGCACCAAACTCTCATCATGTCCCTCATTTGCTTATGACCTTGTCTAATTATGATAGTGAATAGGGGCCTGTTTATTTATTACCTTTATTTGGAGGTTGTAACCAAGGTTTAAAAAATTATATGGCCTCTTTTGACTAAAATTCATATTCCAATTTCAGCCATTCTTCTTATCTAACGACACTTTTAGGCCTTCTAATTGTTCATTGTCCTCTTGGATTGAGATAGTACCACGACCCTACTTTTAGTTTAGTTTAGGGTGAAAAAGGCATGAATTTTTCTTGATTCATTATTTATATGATAATTTAGATACCAAATTCGTTATTTTTGACATTTATATCTCCTTTATGCTATAAGTTCCTTAAGATCCCTCTAAATGTCTTAATCCTCATTCCATTGTTTGCTCAGTTATAGGTGATTATCTTTGATTCATTTTATGCATATAGGTGTCTTTAGGTGAGAAATATACTTCTTTATGGATTTTTATGATGATTTTGAGGTAGTTATTTATTTAAAAACTATCAACTTTCTTCACCTTTATTTCATGCTATACCTATATAACCAACTTTCACCTTTCTACTTATAGGTGACTCGTCATAGTCTTGTGTATAGAAAAAGGAGTATGCATTAGGGTTAAGAGATTTATTTCATATTTTCTCATGGTATTTAGAACTTATATGAATATTTTGAGCCTATTAAAATTATTACAATTTAATATAATAACCTATAACACCATTATGAAGAGAAAGTAAACCTTTTGATCAATGCCCTAGAGACAACACTACCTTGCTTTAATGGTTTTTATCCATTTCTAGGCTTTGCTAAATACAATCACCATTCATCCTTTGCTTCTCAAAATTTTCTCAATTATTGTAGGTAGATAGGGATACTAATTTTTCTAGTTTGAAATCTTGGACCACCTTGAAATTGAATTTGGTGAGGCCCTCAAAAACCTTCAAGTCCTTTTTTTGCCATTTTTAGGGATAGAGAGCCCAATATGGCCTAATCAGAGTCCAACTTCCCATTTGATTCTTTGACACTTTTATTTTCAAACTAGGATGATCAATATGTATGTATAGGCCTTCTCATATCAAGGACTCTCAAATTGGACTGACCAATCTATTAGAACACCTCTAAAAATAATGTTTGTCTATGGCATCAACTGTAAATGATCCTTCCTTCTATTCATGAATAATTGGACCTATTCTCCAAGTTTTCAAGTTGGTAGCACCTACATGCCTCCATAAACTATTCAATGTCAAAATTAATCCCAAGAGGTTATGGACCATGTCAAACCCTCCAAATTACACTTGTGATGTTAGCATGCTTCTATAGGCAGAATTTTTTACTATGATATGCAAAGAAGTCATGAAATGACAAGAAACATGCAAGGAATTCTTGAAAAAACACATCAATATCAATTATCAACACTTAAATTCTTGAGTTTCACTAGGATAACTTCCAAAACAACATAAAAACATCAAATCCAATGTGAGGGAAACATTTCAAGGCAATTGGGATGATTGTAAATGTAAACTAGACATTTTTTAAGCCTAGAAGAGGCTTCCTCAAACAATTGAACTATCCAAAACAATAAGAATCATTTAAACATCTTTAAAATCATGTGGAGACACCTAAAACACATAAATACATCAATATAAATAAGAAACTCTAAGACAAGCTCAAATAGTGACCCCCTCATGGTTGAACATACATAAAAAGCTACATAGAATCAAAATGATTATTCATAAATTAGGATATACCAAATCCCAAGTTATCATTATGAAAATTAAGTTCATTTATATTACTATCTACCCCCAAAATCACTCCTCCCAATTCCACCTATACGACCCATGCCAAGTACATAAAGTTACTCCTTTACTTGCCAAGTGAAAATGGAGGAAAATAAGCTATAGAAGAGACTTTTTTCATCATTATTTAAAAAAAGAATTTAAATGTATTACGCGAGGTTAAGAGTTACTCTTACCATGTTTTTAGCTGATGATGGACTTGGGAAGTCTATACAAGTGCCTAAAATCTCCTATTTTTGAGAGAAAACTACCATCCACTGAATATAAATGCTTATTGTCTAGAAAATAACTTTTCTTGACATTATCCTCACATTATCCACATTTAAACTCACCTTGGTGTCAAATTTTCTTGCATAAAAATCTGTAAAAGTCACTAAATGGGCTAAAATATGACCAAAAGGCCCCCTTTTCCACATGAGACATAACCTATAACCATTTTATGACTTGTAAACATATTAAAACATGTTAAGGCCCATATTAAGACACTTTCAATACAATTTTACCCTTTAAATACCTTTGAATAGGGTTGACCAACTTTTGACTTTAGTTGACTAGCCTAATAAATAGAGGGTGGACTTCAACAAGGACTAGGGAGAGGATGAGTAAGACAATAGTCTAAAATAACATCCCATAAGACACATGGAAATCTTATTAAGGTTAAAAATAATAGGGGTTGGTCCAAATTTTACTTGGGGTCAAATTTGGTCAACAAGAACCAAATACAATTAAGTGGTTTTTTATTCGTTTTGTCATATCAATGACATGAGAGATGAGTGTGCTAGACATAATATTTGATATACCCAAGTTATTAAATTAGCCAAAGGGAAGTAACATTAATTCCTAACCTTTCATCTAATAATACTTTTCAAATAAGGGAGGAATTAATGGTGATTTTAATGATGAGGCATGGGTGATCAACTCAAAAGAGAATTTCATCATTGATTATATCTTCTTCAAGGAATTTAATGGAAGGTTTAGAAGGACAAACAATTTTGATACTATGAAATTTTTTCAGTGAAGGATCTTGAGGAGGTTGTTCTACTTCAAGGGAAGGTGGTTCTCCAATTTCTTGTAAATGTTGTATTAGGAATTTGTGATGATATGGAGATGTACAAAATAAATACATGGGACGTATTTTACTAGGCATAGATTTAAGGTTCTCTAAGAAATTCCAATGATATTTTGAAGTTGAAGAATCAACATGAGGCTTGAAAGGTAAAATAGTTCTAGTAGGAAGAGAGGTAGTTGGAGGTTTTGATTGTGGAAGTGTTTCCTCATTAGTTTCAAAAGGTATATTAGTAGTAGTGGTGTCTTTGATAGGTTTCTCTTCGAGTGACAATTTATTTGGCTTTGTGATAGGATATTTGTAGGTTTGTTTATGTTGATAATTAACCTTAGCTACATTCACATATTAAGAATTGGTATAGTATTAGTAAATCACACAAACATCCCTTTTTGAATTTTATAGGTTGGAGGTATAACATGTCTCATCCTATTTATCACTAAGATAAAAACCCCATTTGATCCATGGATTATTATGGTTGATGAGTTGAATAACTAATATTTGATTAAGATTAATGACATAAGTTTATTATGGGGTAGTTATGTGTTACTTAATTTACATGATTAGTTTTCTATGAGTTAGCAGTACTTTTAAATTCTATATATTGTGATCATGTTAGATTATTATACCACATTATTCTATGGATATAATGATGTTTCTAGCTAACTACCTTCATTTTAGTGAGGTAGATGTAGGATATATTCTTTCTTTAGATTATGAGGAGAGATACCATCATTAGAAAGGATGGTTTAGATGGATACATTGGGGGATGATAGAGAACAAATTCAAAAACCCTTGGACAAACCACATTTGAATTTCATGATTTTGTAATTAATTTTTTTGATATATAGTTATAGTATGCTTTTTTTACATTTAAATGATAGTTGTGATCTTTTATATTTTCACTAGTCTAGTTGTAGATAATGATCATGTTGTTTTGTTTGAAGCATTTTTGTTAATTTAGTAATCTTACGTAGCTTATCTTGTTTGATGTAATTGTTTGGTTAAATGAGTGAATTCATATAAGTTTGTACTTACCTTACTTCCTTATTGGGTATGGTTTTATAGTATAATGTTTAGATGTTATGTATCCATTAATAATTATAAACAGATTCCAATATTGTTAGTGGATATATAAGATATAGGTAATAATAATTAAAGATTATTATTATAATATATATGTTTAATTCAAATTTTGAAAGAAAAGTAACATTGTTTTAAAATTCATTATATTTGATTAAATGTATGACCAAAGGTTTCATATTCAAAGTATATCAAACATTGGTTATAATTGTTAAATGATTTGGGGAATCATTATGTTTGCAAAGTGTTTGTTTGAGATGGCATGTTAACATTAAATAATAGTCTTTGAATACATATTAGTATTGTTATACTACATAGTTGATATGTTAAGTGAATGGTTGACTTTAATGAAAATTTTAATCAACTAAGTTAATGTATTTTGCATGGTATAGCATGAAGATTATAAATTTTGTTTATTTAATTGTTTTATCGGTTTGGGAAGTTGATGAGGGAATAATATACATCAAGGTTTACATATTTTATTAAGAATATAAAATGATTACTATATGTTTATTTTAATGAATTTAAAATAAGTTTTGAGATGATTAAGATTACTAACCACTTGTTGATATTGGATAAACACCATTTTCAGAAATTTGTGAAGTTTTTTTATGGCATGCATAGTGGTGAACTGTAACATATAGGAGGTCTATTGAACTATTTGGGCATGGATAATTTTGAGTCAATTTTATCTACCCTTAATAATGGATAATATAGTGGTGGATAGGTTAATGGAGATGAATAAAAAGAGGATATAAAGTTGTGGGTAGTGGGATGACTCATGACATATAATGGAGAATAAATAGAAGAGAAGGATGAGAAAATTAGAGTGAATGGAGAAGAATATATTTAGATCCTTAGAATATTAACTAGGTTGGTTTTTTATTTCACTTCCTATGTGTGAAATATTAAATGGGTTTTTGAATTTGTTTGGTTATTAGGTTTTCATTCTTTGAAACATAGAATAAATGGATTTTTTGTAGGTCCCTATGGAAGGCTTGGCCTCCACAAAACCCCACATTAAACTTAGCATAACTTGAGGGTATTGGGTGAAGTCATATAATTTACAATGACTATTTTAAGATTTTATGATATTTTATCCTAAACTACTCTCTCAATTAAAAAACTCTATTCAGTAATGGAAGGCTATTATTGATGGGTATATACATTGTGGTTGAAGCGAATTGGTTTGAATCAATTTTTTTAATATTCATTTTGGGTATTTATAATATAAATTAAAAATTTAAATATTATGAGGGTTACATTGTATATATGCTTCTTTGGATTTTGGGTTTGATAAAAAAATTATTTATACAAAATAGACTATGTTGATACACACACACACACACACACACACACACACACACACACACACACAAAATCAATCAATCAATTCTTGAAATAAACTTCCTTGAGAAGTAAATTTTGATAAAGAAACTCTTCAACTATTTTTTAGTGTTAGGTTGTGGGATTTTCAAGATTACCTACAATATTTTTGGATACGTACATACATATATACATACATACACGTACACACACACACACACACACACACACACACACACACACACACACACACACACACACACACACACACACACACACACACACACATATCTTATATATATATATATATATATATATATATGTATGTATGTATGTATGTATGTATGTATGTATATGTATATGTATGTATGTACACACACACACACACACACACACACACACACACACACACACACACACACACACACACACACACACACACATTATGGTCTTTTGGAAGTATAATGTTTTCAAGGAAAACTGTAAGGATTAAATGATTCTAGATGTAGGATGCTTGTAATGATAAATTCGATGGGTGATTAGAATGAAATTTAGTTGATAATTTTCAAATGTATTCACACATTTTTATATCAAAATCCTAGTATTTATGAGAAAATAAGATTAGAAGCCATAATATGTACACTTATTCCTATTTGGGTTTGGAAACAAAATGGTTAAAATCTTAAACTTGGGTAGGGGTAGGTGAGAGAGTGAACTATTGTTATAAACTCAGATCTATTTTTATAGGCATATGCACATGATGTAAATATTTTATAGCTAAGTTAAGATGTCTTTTTATTCCTTTTATGTGAAATATGCATTCCATTATTTGTGACTACATCTACTATTACATACTTAGATTGATTTATATTTGTGTAATAGTTTTTATAAGTCAATAAGAAATTGGTATAGAGTGTTATTCATAAAATTGTATAAGGAAGTTTAAATTGGACATTTATATGTTATTATAATGAAATTTATCAAATTGAGTCTAGCTGATCGAGTGTATATATTTTATTAAATGTTGCCTAGTTCAAGCATCAAATTATTTCATGAAATTGTGAAATTAATTATAAACTACTAGATGTGTATGAAATTTTGTATATGTTATTTTAACTAGTGTATTTGGATTTCTCTCATTTATAAAAGAGTTATGGGGATATTTTATTATATGTATATATACATTGAGTATACAAAATAGTGTAAGATATATGATAGTGTATGTCATCTTAGGAGTATACTTATACAACATGGTATTTATATGACATTGTAATGGTATTCAAAGATTTACAAATGTGTGTGTGTGTGTGTGTGTATTTATACTCAACTATAATGTGCATTAAAACATTATTACAATATGGTGTGTAATTGAATGATTGAAATATTTTTTAATGTTATCGATATAAGCATTAAAATAATGTATTTAAGAGTTTAAATATAAAGAATTTTTAATGTTTTGGAGTGGCTTTTGTTTATATGTAGAATATAAACATTAAATGGGCTTGTGATATAATGTTGTTTCATGGGGAAAAAGAAGAATAATTTACTTGTGAAATGGATAACTAACAATTAGATATAGTCATTACCTAGATGGTATGTTATATTGAGGATTTTTTTATGTATTTTTTAATTATTTGTAATAAACTAGATGATTTTGGATTCATTGCTTATTAATTTTATGGACTAAATGAATGTATTAGATGTTTTTGAACTTAGTATGATTTTTTAAAAGCTAAAGTAAAATATTATGAATAAATATATTGGTTTTATATTATTATATAACATTATTAAAAATCACATTCATGACCCTAATTAAGTAGTGGATGGATTCCACTAGATTTATTAGTGCCATCCATGCAAAATGAGGTGTAATATAATTGAGTAGTGTGTATGACTTTGATTGATCTTAGAGATTATTTATTATTGAAAACTTTGTCCAAATTAATATTTAAATTAAATATTGTCATTTCATATGTTGACATAGTTTTCATATTTGTGTGATATCATGTTGGAATGGATTTATTTATGATACACATTATGTATTAGATATATTGAACACATGAGTTATATTTTGTTACTCTAGATTCCCACACCATCATTATTTACCCATTCATGAAGGGAGGGACACCCCCTTATTTGGAAAATAGTGCAAGGCATCTATGGTCTATGGTTGGTATGGAAAAGTACTCGTATTGGAAAATAGTGCAAGGCATCTATGGTCTATGGTTGGTGTGGAAAAGTACTCGTATGATGCTCTCCCTCCTAGCTAGGTACTCTACTTAAGACTAAACTTGAGACTACATATTAATAATTTATTCATGTAGACTCTTGAGTTATGGAGATTTGTATCATTTTTTATCGTTAGATATATTTTTATGCATTGCTGAAAACTATAACATTTATCATTGTACATCTACAATAGTGGCTATGATGTTGTATTATTCATGGATGAAATTATACTATCCCATTTATGATTAGATGAAATATTTATTATTGTTTCAATATTGTTCATGATTGGTATATATTTTCATGATGATCCTTAGTTAATACAATTAGTTAAATATCACTAGTTAGGTTTCTTGTGATGAAATTTATATGTTGAATATGAGTAATTAATTATTATTTTTCTATATTTTAGTAAAACCCAGTGGGGTTGTTACATTATGGTATCATATCTAAAGATAATACTCTAGGACTTAATGTGTATGATAACACAAACTTATTCTCCTAATAACCAAGAAGAATAATGATGTGCCCTAAACCAGGAGTTGGAGGTACTTTCAATACCAAACCCCCTTTTGATCCAAATCAATTTACTATAGAGAAATTTGAAAAAATGGATTTAATCCTTGAAACCATACAAGATACTAGGGACCAAATCATAAACCTATAATAGGAAGTGCATGGACACAAAAAGGAGAATGCTCAAGAGGAACCTAAAGAGCATCCTGATTACTAAGAACATCTTCAAGAGTAGAGGCATGAAGAGGTACCATATGATGTGAGATATTGATTAGCTATAGAGTTTGAATACAACATGAAAAGGATGAATCTACTTAGGTTTGATGGAACTATTTTGGGGAATGAAGCTGAAGCATGTCTAATAGAAATGGAGAAGTATTTTGAGATTTAAAATTATTTTGAAGTCATGAAAGTAGTCTAGGGAGCTTATCATCTTGCTAGCAAGGCAATGAATTTGTGGGAAAAAAACCTTGAGATGAACATTGACACAAATACCAACACTTGGGAATAATTTATGACACTATTTAGTTAATGATGGATTCCATAGTTATAATTCAATCAAAATCTTTTGAATTTTTGAAATCTTAAGCAAGGGGATTTGTCATTAAATGCGTAATAGGATAAATTCACCAAGATTATAAATTATGTACCTTAATATCAAGTAGATGAGATTTTAAAAATAAGAAAATTCATCTTGGAATTGAAACCCCAAATTGGCTATGAAGTAGATGTGCATGATCCATCTACCATGGATCAGGTGTTTGTGAAGGTAGTCATGTAGGAAAAGAAACTAAAATATTTTTCCCAAGTTAGAGATAAGTTCAAAAGTAAATTTGGAAGTTTTAAACCAAGTTTCAAGAAGAATAACTAGAAGTAAAGGAGTAGATATTCTAAGGGTCAGTTCAAGAATCACAATGCTAAGTTCACTATTGGTTTAAGGAATAGTAAACTTGGTAATGGTTTCAAGGGTGGTTTTAAAGGAAACTAATATACTATGAAGAAAGGATTGTAAACACCTAAATATAGACATCGATAACCTCTAACCAGGATTTTGGCTAATTTCTACCCAAAATACACAATTTGGCCTAAAAACATTAAAACATGTTAAATGATGTGAAACTAACATATTCAAGTGCTGATTTTAGCTAGGGTATCCCTAAATAGGGTAATAGAATTTATGGACTAGCTAACTTTCATCAGTTCATTTCAAGTTAAAATGCTAAATTTGCACCTAAGTGCTATGGATTGCTCTTCCCTATCAAAACTTTTGCACAAGACATGTGCATTTATTATTTGTTGTTTGCAACATCCTAAATAGAAATATGGTTCCAATGCATTTAACATCACCTTCCAATTATAATCCACTCAAAATTTAGACCAATAACATGGCATTCTAATCAATTTGAGTAATTTGTGCACAAAGTGCTTAAACATAATTAAGATTTAATTAACCCAAATTAAGTCTTAATTAAGAATTCCATGGAAACTTGTTGAATAATTTGTTTTGGAAATGAATATTGAATATCTTCATCATCAAGTGACCTCATTTCTTAGGAAGACATCCCTAGGCCATAAATTTTAAAAATATCAAGATTCATGCCTCCCATGCCTCATCAATGCCTTCCATGATGCTCTCCATGAATCTTAATTTCCCCTTATTCCAATGTCATGATGAGGATAATTAAAAACTTAATTCCAAAAATTAAATTAATCCTCAACCACACGTCTCAAACGTGAGATGCATGGTCTAGGTTGATTCTAGATAAATCCAAAAATCTATAAATATGGAGGCCATGAACATCATTTCTAATCTATTTTGGTGAAAAGTTATAATGCACAAATATCTTCAAGAAGCCATTACTAGTACTGTTACCATCCAAAATTGATGCTAAGCCAAGCCAAGCCAAAAGCCAAAGGTGCCAAGGAGAATAAGATATAGCCAAGCCTCCTTTGATGAAGAATTCATAAGCACAAGTAAAGAAAGCCACCATTACAAAGGAATTCAGATCATCCAAAGAAGGTGAAGGAATTTTTGTGTTTTCATTCCTTGCTTTCTAGTTGTGTTTATCATTTGCTTTTGTTAACTAAGCTCTCCCTAGTGTCTAGGCCTAGAGATGTTATGATATTAGTGTGTTTATTTCATTTTGAAACTAACACCATACTAACCATCCTATCTTGAGTCAAATTATTATATCACATAATGGCACACTTGGTGGGACTAGATGCATCTCACACCTGAAGGAGATCCTTTCATAACTCTACAATATTTATTTGATCCCTTAAAACTCTTACAAATTGATTTTCTAACTTTATTTTGCCATTTTTCTTTGCCATAGTTTTACATAGTAACCAACATTGGTAAGTAATACCCACATAAATTACATAGATTAACTGATGTTAGTTAGTAAAATTGACATTAGCTAGATCTTAGTTAGCCAGAGTAATCAACATTGGTGGTAGCAACTAAAGTTAGTCACTGTGTTTTTCCAGAAACACACACCTTAGAGCTATTTTTCAAAATTTTATTGTTTTAAACTCAAAATAACTTCATAGCTAAAGGACATGCTAACATTTTTAGTGTAGGACCAAACTTAATATTTTCTCAAAACATGTTTAAATCACCTTTGAATTCTTAAAAATCAATTATGAACCTTGTTTTTGGTGTTTAAAAAATGATATAGGTGTTTTTGGTGAATGTTTTTCAAAGTTTGAAACTAAGACCAAGGGGTCAAATGAACACCACCAAATATTTCATTTTGGGCTTAAAATTGAATAAAATTGTAAAATTATTATTTTTATTAGTTGTTTAATCAAATTTTTGTTTTTCAAAAAGAGGAATGTTGCATGTATGATCTTCCATTTATCCCCTACAGGGAACCCTTGGAATAAAAAGCGCCATTCCTATTACAAGAATCCTAGTCCAAGGCTTAGAAATAAAGTTGTCTAAATCACTCCCTAAAAACTCATCAAAGTTTGGGTGACCTTGAAAATGACCCTAAAGTCTTTCTACTCTCATGCTTTATTTATTTTTATGCATCTTGGCTTGTGAGGTGGACTTCATCACCTCCCACAAGTTCTTTAAAGAAGCTTTCACTCGGGGTTTCATCTCCCATAATTGAATTCATTTGACTCCTTTGGAGTTGCACATGGGATGTAGTGGAACTTTGAACATCATACTACAATGAGCGAATAATAGGATGTAGTGGTTGTAAAAAAGACTAGACCTTTTTGCAATAAGGCAAGTGATATAGACCCAAAATATATTCTTTTCTTTTGCATTGTTTGATGTGAAAGTCTTTATGAAATTGATTTTCCTAGATTTTTTAGAAACTTATTAGATTTTATAAAAATCCCCACTTGCAATGGTAGTATTATTGATGCAAGTGTGCCTCAAGGACCATGTCATAGTACTGTCATTTAAGAGAAGGGGAGTGTAAAAACCCTACTATATAATGTGCATTTACTCTTGGATGAACACTTAAAATCCTCTCAAAATGATATATATTGATGGATTTCAACAATACCAAGAAACCTTGTTAGTTTAGGATCTAAAGGTGATTAATTAGTTAGTTTTTTACTAGATTAAAGTCTTGTTTTAAGTCAAAACTTGTTGTACACAAATAATCTAAAACCAAACACATAGTACAAATTTTTCTTTGAACAAAAAGGCATTATGTTTCCCATGTGAGAACATAAATTTTCCTTGTTCAAAAGTTCATCAAAAGCTTGAGAGTCATATCATCCACTTTAGCATAGTTATGCTACCTAATTGAGTCTAGACCTTTAACAAAGTTGTTTAAGTCCACTTATAATCTAGATTTGGAATTACACCTTTACAAGTTCATAAGGTTAATGTGTTAAGTGGGTTTACCATTTTCACTAAACCTAAGGGAATTTATGTTTAATTTCCAATTTGGGTTGAAGGCCATTTAAGAATCATAATCATTATCATCACTTGATAGACTTAAGACATTTTGTGCTAAACATTCACACTTTGAGTCTATACTCGACAACATTTTAAGTCAATAAAAGTAGTGTTATACTATCAAAATTGTGGAAAAATGTCTTTTCCTTAGAGAGTCTAAAGAAAATGTTTTTTCACACATTTTGTGTAGTATAACGTCATTAAACTACCCAAGTCATTTCAAAAATTATTTCGTAGACCCTCTTACATAGAATTCCAAATTTGTTCCTACATTTTCAGGGCAATCCAAGTGTACCTTTGATCATTTGTCTAAAACATAGTTATAATATTTACCTTTATCTATGTTATTTGTCAAAATAACCAAGTTTTATACCATTATTTATGAGAAAAAAAAAACTATTCCTAAAGTGCCTTTTGTTTCCTACCTTATACCTAGTTGATCAAGTTCATAACCAAGAATCAAATGCCTAGTGTTTGTTAAAAGTGTTTCAAATCCATTACAATAAAACTTTCATCTATTTTAAAATTCTATATTTTGATGATATTTGTCTAAGAGTCCTAGCACATGCCTTATTTGAGCCTAGCTTTTGATGCCACATTTTGCCAAAATACCTAGCAACTTTTAAATTCCTAGATTAGATTGATTTGAAACACTTCAACCTTATATTTTAGCATTTTGATTTTTATTCCATTTATTTGCTTATCTTTATGTGAACAATGAAATGTTAGATATTTTGTGCTATCTTGTTTCCTCACAAAACTTTTTATAAACCTTTTAATCCTTTTGACAAATGTAGACCATGTTGAAGGCATCATTTGTTTTAGATTCAGTCCTTTTTAGAGTTTGTATAACTCTTTGACCTTTTATTTCAAAGCATTGACTATGGATCCCAACATGTATTCCTAAACTTGTAGTGGACTCATGTACAGCCCAAGTATTATTAATGTAGTTGTGCAAGAATAAATGGTGTAAGACCCCTATGTATATAGTGTTGCTTATGAGATGGATTCTTATCCCTCATATAATAATCAATCAAGGGAACAAAGCCAAGATCTATTAGCTAACTATCTAATTAACACATCACCTTATTCATAGTAATACCAAGAACAAACCATACAATATCTAGCTAAATTACCCATAATGGATAAGCTAGTTATTCAGTAGTCATATTTTACTAATACAACGTCCTCGTATGATCCATTTTTGTTTGAGTGATATTTTTTAGAGAATAAAGATGAGATTTTGGTTAGAGCCATAAAGGTAGGGGCAAAGTTTTGATAGACTTCCCCCATGAAAATTTACCAAGTCTAATAAAATTACCCCATAATATCATTTATGATCAATAGGCTTCTTATAACAATCCTATGGCTCTAGTTTAAACAATGTATCAAGAACCTAATATATATAATCAAAGGAAAAACATCATGAAATATCACTTTAACCAAATGCAAAAAACATATCAAACCTACCTAAATCTAGCATGTGATTTCAATCAGATGAACATGGTAAGTAAACCTCTCATTGACCTAGTACCTTCAATAAGAGTGTTGATAGAATTAATTGGATAATAAAATCCTAGTTCTAATCCATTTGTACAAAACACTTTGATAGATAACTAGATACATATGCTAGTTATTGAAGAAATGTCTTCAGCATCTACACAAAATAGTGAACCAAATGTAATAGACAATGTGTAAATAACATCCAATCTTGATCAAAGTGGTACTAATGCATAAACAACTAGCCAAAAACATGTTCTTGTAGTTAATCTCATGAGTAGATCATCATACCAAGGAATAGGATTTTATACACCTTGGCCTCAACCAACTACTTTCTCAAGTGTACAACCTATGGGGTTAGGTAATCAAACAATGGCTAATGTCATCCCTTAATGATAGAATGTGATGAATCCTACTCCTCAAAAAGTAATGATTAGTATTCCATAATAGTAGAGATAATCTAGTGTATCAATGCAATAGAGGATAAATATATTTCCACCTCAATCATGGGTAACTAATGTTCTTCCTCACCAAATAATGATAAACATACCTCTTTAATCATAGATTAATATGTCAATTAAAAATAAAGAAATGACTAGTCAACATATAAATATTGGCCAATGACAAATGCCAAACTTACAACATAATTTTAACTTCTCATAGGGATTCATAAAATAAGGAGTTCCCCATGTTTCTCAAGTACCTACTAGACTACCATTGGTTCAAAATGTGCCATAAATGTAGAGATATGGCCTTGGTCCATAGGTTCCCACTCAACAATAAGATTTTATTAGTCAGTAGCATGTCCCTTTTTAACCACAACAAGCACAATATAGCTATATCCCTCCATTCCAACCACAAAATCCTTCGAGTCAAACCTTTATCACCAACCCAAACTAGAATATCGCACAGATAAATTTTCAATTTCAAGTACATCCTAATCCATATATGCATATTCTTGGTCCATTCCCCAACCAAACTAATGTACCCCAACATGCATCACCATCATACCCTGGTTAAAGTGTCTCGCTTGTGACCTCCCAGCCATTTATCCAAACTAATATTCTCCCTCAAACCAATATCCCTTATAGTTTCCTATCCCAAGAATTACAATAGATCAAGAATGTAGTTGTTACCATTTAAGTTGAAAAGTAGACTGAAAATTTCAAATTGGATGATGTGTGCTCCTATCCATTCAACATGGAGTATTTTTAGATACCATTTCCTTCAGGATACGAACCACCAAAATTCAAAAAATATAAATGAAAAGGGGACCCTAAGGCTCATTTAACTTTAATTCTTTGTCACATGTCAACCGGTGGCATATAACAACATATACCTTTTGATATGTGTCTAAGGAGTTTAGTTAGACAAGCCTTGGAGTGGTTTTTAAAGTTGCCCAAGAATCTAGTAATAGACTTTGATGATCTTTACAATAAATTTGTGCAGCACTTTTCCTATAATCTTGAGCATGATATTTCATTAGTGGACTTGACACAACCAAACAAAAATTATGGGGACAGTTTTGCAAGTTATTTATAGTGATGGAGATCCCTTTCAAGTCATTTCACCCACATTTTACTAGATAAATAATTAGCCACTGTGTTTACTAAAAATTTGCATAGTGAGATTGATTACCATTTGGAACTACAATGTGCACATATGTATAAAGAAATCATTGATAAAGGTTTTTTGATTGAGTGGGCACTCATAAATAAAGGAGTCATAAAACTTAATTAGACCAATCAAGGAAATAACTAAAAATAACATCTTAATCAAGTGCAAGTAATGCAACTAACATGGGCCAATAACCAAGAAAGACCAAAGCAATTCAACCATAATAAGAATGTTGTGTTAAATGGAGTAACTAAATATCATCATGTCCAAACTATGTAGACACCATCTACACCAAATTTTTAGCTTATTCCTACCCAAAAACCTCTTTAACCAATAATGTAAGAATAACAACCAAAACTAACACAACAAATATAACAACCTTTACCTTTGAAAACCCCTCCTAAAACAATCGTGCCCACACATCATGTCTTTAGTGACCTAGGAGAGCCTATTGAATTTGTATTTTGTAAGATTGTTACTATTAATCTAATTATTTAGCCTATACTAAATCAGTATCAGTAAGGCATTCCCTATCTTGATTGGTACAAAAAAAATGAATTATGTGACTATCATCAAATCAATTGACATAATCTATGAAGGTGTGTCCAAATCAAGCATTTAATTGAAAATATGTTAGATAATGGGGAGATAACATTAGATAATGGTTCTTCCACTTCTAATTAGAATCTTGGGATTTATCAAAACCCTTTTCCTTGATATAACAATTAGCAACAACAAAATAATCAACAACAACAATAATGGCTAGTGTAGTAGTAAAATCAATAGTATCAAAATCAAAGGCTAAACCAATAAAATCAACAAAATTAGTACTAGAGTCTAAAATGACAAAACAATGAACAAAACCAAAGTCATAATATTAACAACCAACAAACCTAACATTTTGTTGTAGATGAACATAATAGGGTTGTAGGTCATATTGTAGGGGGTAGCATTAATACCATCTCTATTAATCCTAGACCTAGCACTAATCAGCCCAGACCATTGGTAAACAACATCATTAAGCCAAATTACATGTATAATCCTTCTTTGACTTGGGAGTACATATAGGAAAACCAACAATCTAGGAATTCCACTTTTGAATCTTATAGAAACAACTCATTCTTGCCATATGACCACATGCAAGTGCACAAGCAACTGAGACTTGTCTTATGTAGTGCCACACCCTTTCCAACAATAGTTAACAATAATAGTCTAATATTTAATCCTTATTGTGTAATCACAACTCAAATATCAAATATTATTATCTTAGGCCCGAAACCATTTGCTACTTTGCCTATCATCCAACCAACTATTTATCCTCAGAATAAACTATTCACTACTGACCAAAATGAGAAGTTTAATATTGTGGAACAATTATAGAAGACACCAGCACAAATTTATATTTTATATTTGTTGTGAATTTAAATAATCTACAAGAACATCTTGAAGGCATTTTTGAACGAATCCACTATTTCTAGTGACATATCCCTTGATGAATTTCAAGCTTTGGTTGGACACCTAGCTCTGACCGAACACGTCACATTCAACCAAAGTGATATGTCTTCCCTTGGCCCACTCCATAATAAACCATTATAAATAGAAGTTTATATAAGATGGTATAAAGTGAAATGTGTCCTTATAGATAATGGATATGGCCTCAACATAGTGTCTCTAAAAGCTCATTAAGCTTCATGGGTATATAATGATAGATCTCTAGCCAAAAATAACAACTATAAAATCCTATGATAATCATGAAAGAGAATCACAAGGCACCATTAGTTTTCCAATTATCAATGGGCCTTTCACCCATGATACACTTTTCCATGTGCTTGATCTTGAGTTATCATACAATATGCTTTTATGTAGGCCTTGGTTATATGAGATTCATGTAGTTCTATCAAGGCTACACCAATGTATCAAATTTTCCCACTCAGGGATGGAAGTGAATATTTCAAGAGATTTACACCGATATGAAAACTACAAGCATATTAAGGCCAAATTTAAAAGCTATAATTATTAGTATGGTCTGAATGTAATTTCTAAGTAGGATAAAGGAAAGGATATACTTATTGATCCTTCACCAGATAATTACATAGATCATAATACCTTCGATTCTCTTTCCCAGATAACACCACCTGAAGCTTCTAATCATTTCACCATTTCAGATAATAGACTAAGAGAGTATGTGACTCATGACACATTTCATATTTCTAATTTTCCTTAGAATCCAAAAACCTTTGGATGACCTAGGGTCACCCCACATATGTAGTGGCAATAAAAGAACAAAGATACAAGACCTATCACATTTATACCAAGATCTGGCCTAAAACCTGACCCTCTTAAAGGAGATGAATCATGGTTATATAATGATAACCAAGATGATTTTTATAAAAGTGCAAAGTATCATATTCCAAATAAGATCATGGACCATCATAATTATGAAGGAAGAGGCATAAGACTAGATCAATAAAGTAATATTGACCCAATTTCCATGACTAAGTATGAAATACCTTATGAACTTAGATTTAAACTGCATGGGGGTGACCCCACATATCTTATTCAAACTCCATCACCAATGACTAGTGATGATGATGATAATATTGAATTAGAGTTCGATCATAGCCTCACCTTTTATGGCCTAGCTAAAACTAACATTTTTGATAACAAAGTTATTTTTACCCTTAACTTAGTTGTTCATCACAACCTATTACCATTATATTATCCCTAACTAATAGATTGGGACCAACAAGAATCCAGTCTACTGATTAATGAGTTATATAATGATGAGGCATTTTCTGATTTCTTAGGCCTTAGAGACAACATATCATTAGGAGATTAGAAATCAAGATTCTCAATCACATTGGGTCTTGTAGCCTATTTTGGAGAGCGAGTGAACACCTTTAGCCAAAAACAAATAAGTAAAACATTGAGGTCCCAAAGTTAAAACCTCTTTAAGGTGATTTCTCACTAGGGAAAAAGTAAAGATAAAGGCTAGTTAGTGGTGAAAAATTGTTTCAAGCACCATTAGATAGGGGTGTTCATTCTTCTTCAAATTTAGATTAAAATATCACCAATGATGAAATTACCTGTAGATCTAAGTTTAGTTTTGAGCAACAAGTATTTGATTAAATTCTTCAAGAATTTTTAACTATTTTAGTCATATGGATAGATCTCCCATTAGGTGATTAAGATTCATCATGCCTAGAATAAGTTGAAGAACAAGTCCTAATAGAGTACTCTAACATAATATAATAGTTCAAGTTAATGCCTACTATCCTAGAAGATGGTTTGAACCTTCTAGTTGAAGATACAATAGAGTTAAACATCAAGACTTCATCAAACCTAAAATGGATAAAATTAGGCACATCTCTCACTAAGGAGGAGTGTGACATCTTTACAACTCTATTGAGAGAATTTATAGATATCTTTGAATGAACTTATTCTGACATGCAAGGTTTAGACCTCACCTTGGTTTCCCACCACCTTATGGTTAATCTTGATGCTAAACCAATAAAACAAAATCTATGTAAGATGCATCCTTGCATTATTGTATTGGTAAAGAAAGAGTTAGAAAAACTATTAGAAGTAGGATGTATTTGATCCATCAATTACTTAGAATGGATCTCTAATGTGGTACTTGTTAGCAAAAAGCATGAATGACTCAAAATTTGCATTGATTTTTGAGACGTCAACAAAGCTTATCCTAAAGATAGTGTTCTATTACCAAATATCAACATGATTATTGATTCTATGGTAGGTTATGAAATGGTGTCACTAATGGATGGATTTTCAAGATATAACTAGATTAAAATAACACTAGAAGATCAACATAAAATAGCATTCACCACTTCATGGGAAACATTTTTCTATCAGGTGATGCCATTTGGTCTTAATAATGTTGGAGCCACATATCAAAGGGACTTAACTATCATATTCCATGATATGATGCATGATATTGTTGAACACTATGTTAATGACATATTAGGAAAATCCAAAACCAAGGCCAATCATCTAGCAGTGTTGTGTAAGATATTTGAAAGATTATGAGAGTATAAAGTCATACTCAATCCAAATAAATGTGTGTTTAGTGTAACTTCAGTCAAATTACTTGGATTCATCATGTCTTGTAGAGGTATTGAAGTTTATCTAGCTAAATTCCATGCTATAACCAAGATGCCACCACTAACCAATTTAAAATAACTCTATAGTTTGTAGGGTAAGATTCTTCATCTCTCAGTTAGTAGACAAGTGCCATCCATTTACACACCTTTTGAAGAAAAGACTTACATTTCATTAGGATGATCACTACCAAATAGGTTTTCAATAGTTCAAAGATTATCTTGTTAATCTATCTTTTTTATTACCTCCTATGCCAAGAAAACAATTATTGTTATACCTATCAGCTCCTGATCATGCTCTGGGGGAACTTTTGGCTCAACATGATGATAATGGAAAGGAGTACAATGTATACTACCTAATACATACCTTGGTTACATATGAACACAACTATTCACCTATTGAAAAATCTTGTCTACCCATGGTCTTTGTAGCTCAAATACTACATCAGTACATGTTGAATAACAAAACCATGGTCATTTGAAAAGTGTATTCACTCGAGTATCTACTATATAAAATAGATATATAAGGTATAATAGCTAAATGGATCATGATTCTTAGTGAATTTGACATGGATTATATCAATTAAAAGGCAACCAAGGGATAAGTTATTATAGATTAACTTGATAAAGCACCTTTCACAAGCACCCAACCACTCATGTTTCAATTTCTTGATAAATCTATCATGATAGTCATTAACACACCCCTTGAGGAGTAGCCCTAGAATTTGTATTTTTATGGTTCATTCACTACACATGGATCAAGGGTAGGTCTATTATTTATTATACCATAGGAGGATCTAATCCCTAAATCATTTTATAATTATCTTTCCTTGTACAAACAAGATGGTCAAGTATGAAGCACTTATTTCAAGACTTTGACAAGCAATGTAGTGGAATATATCTCATCTCTAAGTTTATGGTGATTCTCAGTTAATCATCAATTAGCTTATATAACATTTTTAGATCAAATATGGCAAGCGAGTTTCATATAAATCCATGGTTGACACTCTTAAAAACAAATTGCCAACATTCAATTTGAGCACATACCAAGGGCTAGAACAAAATTATAGATGCCGTGTCTACTATTGGTTCTCTAATTTGATAAATAGATAAAGTTAGAGAGTATCAATTTCTCATTGAAAATTTGTCAGTAGTAGCTCATGAACCTTCAATCGTTGTCATGATTTATGATATTATTGGTCCTAATTCTATCTGGTACATAGACCTTTACAACTACCTTCATAACCAGGTTATACCACCTAATCTCTCTCAAAAATAAACCTAAGCCTTCATTCATCATTTTAATCATTATAATTTACTTGCATCCACCCTTTACTATCATATTTTTGATGGAACTCTACTTCATTTTTTAACTTCGATAGAGTCTACATAGCATTAAGAGCAATTCATGAAGGAGTATGTGGAGCCCATTCTAGCATGGTAGTCCTATCCAAAAATCTCTTATGTATTGGTTACTATTGGCCCATAATGGATGTAGATTCCACTACATATGTAAAAAGGTGTGACAAATTTCAATGACATGTTAATCTAATTCATGCCTTAGCAAAAACTTTGAAATCAATGTTGACACCATGGCCATTTTCTACATGAGGACCTGACCTCATTGGGAAGATTAACCCCACTTAATTTGATGACCATAAACATATCCTTGCCACCACTAAATATTTCACTAAGTGGGTCGAAACTATACCCCTCACTTACATGATTGGAAAACAAATTTCCAAATTCATCTTCAACCATCTCATCTATTTCTATGGTATTTTCTTTGACATTATATCTGATAATGAAGGATAACTCAATAACAAGGATGTAAACTAGCTATGTACTAAATATAGCATTACACAATATTTTTCTATAGCATATTATCCTCAGGGTAATGGCTAGGCTAAGACATCCAACAAAACCATTTTTAATATTCTAAAAATTATTGTTAATGATACCAGTCATGATTAGAACCTCTATATATTCCTTAGCCTTTGGTCATACCATAAAAATCATCATACCCCCAAAGGAGCCACTCCATACTCACTTGTTTATGGTACTGAAGCCATATTTCCCATTGAGGTTGAATTACCTTCACTATGCATCTCATTCAAGCATGTCTTGGATGATCATAATTATCGAGTAGCTTTCCTATAGGAGATAGACCTACTAGATTAGAAATGTACAGCTACACTCAACAATCTTCAAGCATATCAAAATCAACTCAAAGGCCACTATAATTAGCATGTTAAGTATATAAAATTTGAACTTCGTGATCTTGTCTTTAAATGAAACCAAAATAATACCACAATCAAGAAGAAACTTAAAGGTAAATTCAAACCAAACAAGATAGGGCCTTTCATCATTACCATAGATTATGGATCCAAAGCATATAGGCTTGCCACACCAGATGAAAAGGAACTTCTTGAATTGATGAATATTATTCATCTCAAGTGATACTATGATTGATTATTAAGGTGTATTGTCTATATGAATCCTTTTAGTTAAGTTAATTTTATCACTATTCTTATTTATATAAATACCATCCTTATCCATCTTATTCATTGTTCCACTTTCGATTTCTGACCAACCAACCCAGTGTTTTCTAAAGTTTAACTCATCTGACCTTGGTTTTTATCATTCATTACACATTTTTATCATAAAGGTATCTAATCATTTTTATCATTTGGTTTAATTACTTTAGACAAAGATCATATTTTAGGATAGTGTGATATAAGTTTTGGCAATTGTATCCTTCATTTATTATTCTTTATTGTCACTGATCTTGCTACTAATTATAACCACCTTTGAGAAAATTAGTACCTTTGATCTATGAGATTATGTCTTATTTATAACCACTTATGGTAAAATTAGGGGAAACATTAAGCCTTGAGTTACCAACTTGCCACTTCCTATGTTGTACTATGCCTTTTTACCAATTATGTCTACTTTTTTTGAATTGACTAATGCACTAGTCAAATTCCTCCATTGCAAGGGAAGAAATATAATGACTTGAGGTCTTACTCTGGGACTATTTAGGTAGTGCTCAATACTTCCTGAGGTTAGATTAGTCACCCCTAAGCCATGTTCTCATTGTTTTATGAGCAACCTAAGCCACACTCACCATTTTGCAAGCAACCTTAGTTTAAATTCTCTCACCATTTTGTGATCTTGAACCATTTAGTGTCTCATCATTCTTACTTGAGTTGAGACACTCAAAAACACTTCTTAAAATATTTCAAAAATTATTATAAAAGAAAAACATTAACCACTTCTTTGCCTTAAGGATTCTAGGAACCCTTACTAAGTTACAAGCAAATCACTTGTCATTTAGTTCCCCCATCCTTTTTGGCCTTTTTCTCTCATGCACTTTACATTTTTCAAGACCATTACATATTCTTCTATCATATCCATTCTATGTATTTTCATTATTTATAACATTCTTCCCATTCCCTAGGAGAACTATATTTGGCCTAAAGTTTTTTATTAGGTATTACATCTATGAAACTATGTAAGCATCATTCACTTGCCAATGCATATAGAGATAACTCAGCCACTCCATTTCTTTTCTTCTATTACCCTATTTTGTTTGTTTTTTAAGTTATCACCTATTTTATAGGTGTAATGTTTGTAGGGTTTCCATTACATTGTTTGTATGTTTATTTCTACTTTTTTTTATTTTTTTGTCTACCTATTTATTTACTTTCAGCACTGTTACCTTGATTTAATTTATGTGTGTTCATTGGGTGATTCCTTACCCACACTTACACTTGAATCCATCCCTATTAATATGTTTACATTGTCATCATGGTTTTTATCATTGGTACATTATTTTATATTGACTATTAGATTATGAGAGTTAGTCCTCATGCATATATCGATCAAGTCCTCATGATCTTATACCATGATGCCTACCAACATGTGCTACAAGAAACCTTAGCTTCAAGAAGTATATTTATAAATTATAGAATCTCTTTAGCACTGACATCCTAATTTAATCCCAATCATATCCCAAATAAATTAATTAACCATAAAATAATTTGAACCTTTATTAGTTCAAATGATCATCTCCCTACTATTAGGTTGTTCTAATTCATCCTTACCCTCTATGTTCAGTTATCATCATCCTCAACAAATTTTATCATTTTGTTATAATCATTGTCTAATGCTTATAGCCACATATAGGAAAATCATTGCACACCATCCCACATACATGTCTCAATGATTATAATTACCTTTGGGCAAATCATTGTGTTATCATACCACATTACCATTATCAGGGTAAAATGTTTATAACCACCTTTGGGAAAACCATTGCACATCATCCCACCTATATTTCTCAATGATTATAACCACCTTTGGGAAAATATTATGTTATCACCTCTTTACTTTTTCTACCTATATAGGGGCATGTTATTCTCTTATTTGTCTATCCTAACTAGGGCAGTTCCATCTTCTAAATGATTATAACTACCTTTGGGAAAATCATTGTGTTATAATAACATGTTACCACTATTGAGGTACAATGTTTATAACTACCTTTGGGAAAACCATTATACACTATCCCACTTACATTCTCAATGATTGTGACTACTTTTTCAATATAATTATGTTTTCATCCTATCATCTTTCTTTTCTTTGGTCCCCTCATTTTGTTTCTTTCTTTTTTGAGGGACTATTTGCCAAATTTTTTGGTGCCAACCATTCCCTCGAGGGGAGCATCATATAGTTAGTTTATCATCATTAGAATTGTCGGCATATAGGAATTTTTCATTTTTTGAGAATATTTTATTGTACTTATAGTTTGCAACACCTTCCTAACAGGAGAAAAATATAGACAGCTAAATATGGCCATCGATAAGTTCCAACTAGGATTTTGGCCAATTCCCACCCAAAATGCACAATTTGACCTAAAAATACTTAAAAAAATTAAGTGATGTGAAACTGACATATTCAAGTGCCAATTTTATCTAAGGTATCCCTAAATGGGGTAATGTAATTTATGGGCCAACTAACTTTAATTAGTTCATTTTGAGTTAAAATGCCAAATTTACTTTTGGGTGCTCTAGATTGCTCTTCCCTATCAAATATTTTTCACAAGACATGTGCCTTCATTATTTATTTTTGGCAACATCCTAAATGGAAATATGGTTCCAACACATTTGACATCACCTTCCAATTCTAATCTAGTCAAATTTTTGATCAATAACAAAGCATTTTGATCAATTTAAGTAATTTGTGCATAAAGTGTTTAAACAAGCTTAAGATCTAATTAACCCAAATTAAGGCTTAATTAATAATTATATGGAAGCTTGTTGAATAATTTGTTTTGGAAATGAATATTGAATATCTACATCATCAAGTGACCTCATTTCTTGGGAAGACATCCCTAGGCTATAAATGTCATAAATATCAAGATTCATGCCTCCCATGCCTCATCAATGTCTTCCATGATGCCCTTCATGCCTCTTAATTGCCCCTTCTTACAATTTAATGATGAGAGTAATTACAAACTTAATTCTAAAAAATTGAATTAATCCTCAACCACACATCTCAATCTTGAGATGGATTATCCAAGTTGATTCTAGACAAATTCAAAAATTTATAAATAGAGAGGCCATAAACATCATTTCTAAGCTATTTTAGTGTAAAGTTATAATACAAAAATATCTTCAAAAAGCCATTTCTACTTGTGTTACTATGCCAAATTAATTTCAAGCCAAACCAAGCCACAAGCCAAAGGTACCAATGAGAAGAAGAGATAGCCAATCCTCATTTGATGAACACTTCATGAGCACAAGCCAAGCAAGCCACCAATACAAAAGCATTTGGAGCATCCAAGGAAGGTGAAAGAATTCTTGTTTTTTCATTCCTTCTTTTCTATTTTTGTTTGTCATTTAATTTTGTTGATTAATCTCTCCTTAGTGTCTAGGCCTAAAGATGTTATGCTATTAATGTGTTTATTTCATTTTGTTTTCATTTTGGAACTAACACCATACTAACCATCCTCTCTTGAGTTAAATTCCTAGATCATAAGGAATAGTTGGAGGTTATTTCATTTGTGTAAGTGATCATTTTACTTGATAATGTCCTCAAGACATATCAAATATCAAGGGTTTAAATTATCATCAAGGTACATTTTAGTAGAAGATTCATGAAGATAGACAATTGACATACTGAGTATCAATCTTAACCCATAGAGATACAAGGTATTTTGTTCAACCATTTAGTTTTTATTTTTATTGATAAGAGAACTACATAGTGTTTCATTTCTATTATAATTCTAGTAAATTGTCTATACAATATGGAATTATGGAAAATGCATGGTCGGTACAGTATGGGAATGAGTCAAAGCTTAAAATTGACAAGTGTCTAGTCAAAGAAAATATTAGGTTTCCTAAGTTTACTATAGTATTATATATTTATGCAATACCATTGGGATCATATGATAAGATCCTAGGGTTAAATTAGCTTGAGAAACATAAATTCAAGGTTGACTATTTTCTAAAGAAGGTTGAATGTCAAGATGATTTTAGAAATCATACACAACTTCAAGGCAAGAAAAGGGAATTAAAACGAAGGCATATTTATGTAATTCAACTCAGGAAAGATTAAAGGAAGGGATGCAATTCATTTATCATAAAGGTAAATGAGATGGAATAATCTAAGGAATCATCTATCAAATATTATACTTTTATGAGAAAATTCCATGATGTATTTTGAGAATAATTACTAGGATTGACACCTAAGTGTGAGTTTGATTTCTTGATTTATATCATACCTAGATCAGAACTATATTTTTAAGCACCATATATAATGACAACCACTAAATTGGTTGAGTTAAAGGCCCAAATTTACTAGTTATTGTTGAAAGGGATGATTTGACTGAGTGTGTCACCATGGGGTGATCCAGTTATCTTATCAAGAATAAGGATGGTACTCTTCACCTATGTATAGACTAGAGGATGTTGAATAAAGTAATGATAAAAAATAGATATCTATTTCCACGCATTGATGATATTTTTAATCAAATGTGAGAGGCCACAATATTTTATAAGATTGATCTTAGAGAAAGGTATCATTAGTTGAGGATTTTTGAATAGGATATTATAAAAATATCATTTAAGACTCGATATGGCACTACAAATTCATAGTGTTAACATTTGGATTGAAAAATTCTTTAGTAACATTTATGAATATTATGAACAGTGTGTTCAAATATTACCCAAATCATTTTATTTTGGTCTTTCTTGATGACATTCTTATTTATTCCAAAGATTAGGAAGAGAACTTGCATCATCTATAATTAATTTTACAATGTTTGTGAAAGCATAAGTTATATGGAAAGTTATCTAAGTGTGCATTTTTCTAAAATATTGTGTAATATTTATGGCATATTACTCAGTAGATGGTATTTCAGTAGATCTAAAAAAAAAGATTCATTACAAGAAATAATGTGCATGAGGTAAGGAGTTTCATGGGATTAGTGGGATACTACAAGAAATTCATTCTAAATTTCTCTAAGATAGCTAATATAATTAATTCCCTTTAGTATAAGATTCATAGTTTTATCTAGTTAGATAAGTGTGAGGTATCCCTTCAAGAATTGAAAAGGAGGCTTACTTTAGCACTAGTGTTAATAGATCTTAATCCTAATGGTCAATTCTTAGTGATCACTAATACATATAAGGATGGAATTAGAGGAATTATTATATATGATGTTTTATTGGTAGCCTATGAGTCTAGGAAATTGAATCCATATGAGGTTAATAATTCCCCTCATGACCTGGAACATGCTGTAATTATGCATATTTTGTAAGTTTGGAGGCATTATCCATTGAGAAAAGAATTTAATCTCAAGACTAATAACTTGGTATTCAAGAACATTTTCACCCAACTGAATTTGAATTCTCTTCAAAGGTGATGGTTATAATTCTTGTCTAATTATGATTTTAATATTAGTTATATCAAAGGTAAAGGGAATAGAATAGCTAATGCTCTAAGCCATATAAAGTACATAGAAATTATGGATACTATCAGTACTTTTAGAGATCAAGTGATAAAATTTTCTCTAGAGGATGAATTCTATGATTAGGTTAGAAAAAAATTATTTGAGAATGCTCAGAATCCTAGGTATAAGAGATTCAAGATACATAATGATGGTACTTTGTGGTACTATGGTAGGATGTATGTGCTTGATAAAGAGAATATGAGGAACACAAATATAAAGGGATTATGTAATGCCCCATACTCATGAAATCTAGGAGTAACCAAACTCATCGGTAAGCTTAGACCACTATATTTTTATAAAGGAATCAAGAGAGATGCAATAGATTTTCTGTCTCAGTGTCTAAATTTTTTTGTGTGTAATATGAACATGTGCATCTAGCTAGATTGATATATTCACATGACATACTAGGATGGAAGTGGTAGGTGATTAGTATGGACTTTATGTAAGGTTTATCATTATGATGGAATAGACATGACATAATTTTGGTAGTATTTGAAAAATTAGCCAAGATGTCCCACTTCATATTGAGAAACTTGATACATGATGCACCTAGAAATGTGAAGATATTCATGAAGGAAGTATATCGATTTCATGGTTTTCTAGAGAAGATCATTTTAGATAAATATCTAAGGATAACTTATATATTTTTGGTTGACTTTGAATTTATATTTGGGTATGTAGTTGAAATTCAACACTTCTTATCACCCACAAACTGATGGATAAATAGTGTGAGTTAACAATATTTTAGAAGATATCCTTTGTATGTATTAAATAGATCAAAAATACAAGTGAGAGGAGTACCTTCCATTGGTTGAATTTACTTATAGTAACTCATACCAATCAAAATTTAAGATGGTTCTATTTGAGTCATTATAAAGAAAGAGGTGTAGAACATAAATAATTTTGGATAGGTTAGAAAATAGGGTAGTCTTTGGGCCTAAGATGATTTCATAAATGGAAGATAAAGTTAGAATAATCAAGTAGAGGTTGGCTGAGGCCAACTATAAGTATAAAAGTTATGCTTATCTGAAGAGAATAGCTAGGTAATTCTTTTATTGATGATAAAGTTTTTATGTGGGTTAAACCTTGGAAATTTTCAATTAAATTTAGGAAGCCAATGAAATATTCACCAAGATATGTGGAACCCTTCAAGGTTTTGGAAGTGGTAAATCCTATAGTGTATAAGATTTTATTGCCACTAGCTTTAACTCTTTTTCATAATCTCTTCCATGTGTCTTATCTTTAAAAGTATGTTATTGATCCTTCACATATGTTGGATTAGAATGATTTGTAGGTTTTGGGCCCTAGGGTGGTCATGGTAGAACCAATCAAAGTAAATGACACTCATAAACTCCATTTGAATAATAGATAAGTGTCAAAGTGTAAGGTCTTGTGGGACTAATATTCTAAGGATCATATCACTTGGGAGTATTATGATGAGTTTTATAGGCTATTTCCACATTTGTTTTCTTGATTTGATACTACATATCATATTATTTTTTATTGAATAATGTTTTAAAATCATAATTTGTGTTTGAATAAATGTCATTAGGATGAGGACCACATTTAGGGGGAAGGATGTCACATCTCAATTTATCACTAAGGTGAATAACTTTTTTGATCTATAGATTATTATGGTTGATTAGTTGAATATCTAATATATGATTAAGCTTAATGGCATATGCTAATTATGGGATAGTTATGTGTTTCTTAATTTACATGATTAGTTTTCTATGAGTTAACAATACTTTTATATTCATTATATTGTGATCATGTTTGATTATTATGCTACATTATTTTATGGATATAATGATGTTTTAGACTAAATATCTTAATTGTTGTGAGGTGGATGCAAGAGAAATTCTTTCCTCAGATTATGATAGAGGGAGAACATCATCAAAGATGGTGGTTAAGATGGAAATGTTAGGGGATAATAGATAAAAAATATAGAAACCCTTGAACACACCACATTTGTATTTGATTAGATTATTTGATAGATAACTATAGTATAATATGTTTTACATTTAAATGACTATTGCGATCTTTTATATTTTAACTAGTCTAGTTTCAAATAATGATCATGTTGATTTGTTTGAAATATTTTCACTAATTTAGTAATCTTACATAACTTATATTGTTTGATGTAACTATTTGGTTGAGCGAGTGAATTTTTATATGTTTGTACTTACCTTACTACCTTAGTAGGTATGGTTATATAGTATAACATTTTGATGTTATGTATGAATTAACAAGTATAAATGGATTCCATTATTGTTATTATATCTATAAGATATAGGTAATAATAATTAAATTTTATTATTATAATATATATATATATATATATATATATATATGTTTAATGAAATGTTGAAAGATAAATAACATTGTTTTAAAATTCATTATATTTAATTAGATGTATAACTAAATGCTTCATATTCAAAGTACATTAGACATTGGTTATAATTGTTAAATGATGGAATCATTACATTTACAAAGTGTTTGTTTAGGATGGCATGTTAATGTTAAATAATAGTCTTCGAATACATATTAGTATTAACATAATATATAGTTGATATGTTATATGAATGGTCAACTTTGTATGGAATGTTTAATTGACTAAGTCAATGAACATTGCATGGTATATCATGAAGATTATAAATTTTATTTATTTAATTATTTAATTGGTTTGGGAAGTCGATGAGGGAATAGTTTATGTCAAGATTTACATATTTTATTAATAATATAAAATTATTATTTTAATGAGTTTAAAATAATTTTCTAGATGATTAGGGTTACTAACCACTCATTCACTTTGGATAAACACCATTTTGGGAAAATCATGAAGTTTTGTTATGACCTACATGTTCATGAACTATATCATACAAGGAGTCTATTGAGTTATCTGGGCATGCCTAATTTTGAGTTAGTTTTATCAGTCATTAACGTTGGATAAGATAGTGGTGAATAGGTTAATGTAGATGAATAGAAAGATGAGAGAAGGTTGTAGGCATGGGAATGACTCATGACATACAATGAAGAACAAACAAAAAAGGAAGAGAAAATTGGAGTGAAGGGAGAATAAGATATTAATCATTATGATCCATTTTAATCATAGTGTCATGATTGAAAGTATATCCTAACATAAAAGAAATCACAAATTTGGTAATCCCATGACATGTTTCATGGGAATGACTGACGCCAACATGAAACCAACAAAAAAAATTTACAATCATACCATGTAGGTGGATTATTGTCATAATTAAATGGTTTGGAAGGTGTTAAAGTTGTTTCATTTGTTGAATAATTAGGTTTACATGGAATGTTTTGGGATTATCCATTTCGGTTACTCTTAGTATTTTTAGGAGGATCGATAGTGTTTGCATTGGTAGAATGTTATAAATATCCTTTGATGGTGTTAGTGTTGGGTTAAAACTTTTTTAGTATAAATTCTTGTCACCTAGCTTGATCGATAGAATAGTTTAGAGTTTAGGGAACAAAATTTTGAGCCTTGTATTGAAGGGAAGGCGTTAAGGTAATTATGAATATTTTAAATAGGTTATCATTGGTCATATTATGATTATATTTTTGAGCCAATGATTTCTAATACTTGATAAAATCATGAGTTGATTTAGAGGGCATTATTTACCATTAATGAAATGGCTAAGACAATTTTAAATAAGATCATCATGTTAAAATTACTTAACTAAAGGATTGAATAAATTCTCAATTTACAATATATAATGTTGGAAGAGATAGTTATAACATCATAATACATCACCTATGAATGTTTTAAATAAAATTTTGGTAGTGGTAATTTGAATCCAATCTTTATAAAGATTACCAAATGGTTTGAGGAAAGATGCAGTCTCTTTAGTACCATGATATTTAATAATTGGGGATATATTACCAATATTAATATAAATAATGAAGGGGGATAAAGGTTCATTTTGAATGTTTTGAAGCATACTGTTTTACACAATAGGTTGGGAATGATATTTCTCATGACATTTTTAAGAGGTAGAGGGATGAAATTTTGGTTATTTTAAGGAAGAAGAATAGGAGGACGATTCACTATGTTTATCAAATGATGTTTCATTTGCATAATTTGATATGTATTATATTTTTTCATGATTTTCATTTGTTGAACTGTTTGTGTAAGAATTTTAGTCGTATTAACTAGAGGATTTGTGTTGGGATGTGGATTATTATGATTTGTAGGAGGAACATTCCCAGAATGGGTATTAGGGGGAGGGTTTCTAGGTGGAAAATTTATAGGAGGTAGATTGGTTTTTATAAGGTTTACTATGGGGTTGTTGGTTAAGCTTATATCACTAGAGAGGGTTACAAAGCCTATAATCAAACAACACCAAGTAATAACCTTATACAGGTCTTATGTTTTCTTATTCACAAATAAAATGACAAAGTAAAGTAAAATCTAACCTAGTGATCACCAAATCTTATGGCACAAAATGGGGGTAATAAAAATAAAAGTAAAAATACATATAAAATATCTACTTAAGTTAATGTAGAGTAAATACTAATGCATGGAGAGAGAAACATACTAAGTTAAAAAATACAAATATATCTACTTTAACAAGGAGGAACAAAGTTAAGAATACTTACCTTTGGAGATGAACCCACCAAGCATCAATATCTCCCTTAGATAAGGTGATTCGTAAGAGGTTCTTATAGTATGTAATAGTAACAAATATAGGTCATCTCTAGGCTACATAAATTTTATTGTGTATCCATAAGACATGATTCATTTCTCCAATATAGTATTGAAACCTTAAGCAATGTTACTCAAGTATAATGGTGGACAAGTATATGCACAAATAATGTTTTTTTTTCTTGTCTCTAATAAATTTTAAAAGGAATGTGTATATATATCTAGATCTAACCCTAAACCCTTTCAAAATTTTAGCCTATAGAGTTTACCCAATCTAACCTTTATCATTAATTAATAAACTAAAGTTAGGTCTAAGTCTAGGTAAGTTGACTTTGTTCAATAAATGCCAAAAAGTGTTTCTAGACTAGGTAAGGGTTGTTTAAGGTGGTGAAATTTTTTGAAGGGTGTGTAATATAGGTGTAAAAGGTTAGGGAAATGTATAGGATAGGTTTGTGATAGTTTTAATTGGTGGTATAGGAGATAACAATCTTGTGAATCACCAAGGGTCTTCCCACCCCTTTCTTGATGCACCCTTTAAGGTGCACACTTAGAGAGATTAAGACTTGATAGGTTCTTGAAAGAGATAAAAAATCAATAATCGATAAACTTTGAGAATATTATGTATATAAGAAGTGCACATAAATAACAAGTTACCCATATTATACATCTCTCTAATCATCGGTAAACATCTCATACATAATTGTATGATAGATTCAGGGTTGAGTAGCTCAATCATGTCAAATAAACTTATAGACATGATGGACATACCATATTCTCCCATATTAAGATGGGTCATCTAATTGGATATAATAATGGTTAAAAATATGGGAATTATCAAGGGTTTGAGTCTTACCTTGTATGTCTGTCCAAGCCATCACAATCATTGAATTACCCCATTACTTTGCTATACAACTCTCTTGAGATTTCACTACAAAGGTGGGATGATAAATATCCTTGGATTGATTTCACATGATATTCAAAACCATATATATGACTAAGGTGACCATTAAATCTAAGCCTATTTTGAAGAATCACATAGATCTATACACTCCTAGCCTAGTTGATGGAAAATACACTTTATTTTTATCAAGGGGAGAATTCTATTCTTTATGATACTACCACATCCCTTGAAGATTTCCCAAATGACTTACTTTATTAATGGGTGCATGAACATTATGAGTGTGATCCTTAAGATAATGTAGAGTAAATATGACTAGACACATACTACAATCTTGAAGAGGATGACTTGTTTCATAACATTGTAAATGTATAAAAAGACCTCAAAGGCATATGGTAGTTATACTTTAATGTCTCCCAAAGTTAAAATGGCATAGGAGATGGTGATTTAATGGTCTCCCCTCAAAAGGAGAAATATTTCCATGCATTTAGATTATAGTTTGGACATACAAATAATGTTACTAAGTATGAGGCACTAATTCAAGGTCTCTAATTGGCACATAATAAAGGAATGAAGGTGTTGTAAACTTTTAGAGATAACAAGTTTTTGGTAAACTAGGTTATACTATATAACCTATCCAAACATAATCATCTAAAATATGACAAACATATGACATGGGACATGATCAAAGGGTTTGATGCTTTCAATTTCTATTTCATACCAATAATTCAAAATGATAAAATTGACAAGTGCGCAACCATGGGTGCATAGTATGACCTCCCATGTAGTATAAAGAATGTGTTTGAACAATTATTATAAATTTTAGTTTGACTAACAGTCCAAAATAACATAAGTAATTGGTAGGTGTTTGAGAGTGATGAAAAAAATATCAAATTACTACAAGATGAAGTTGAGTTCTATGCTAATTATGAACCTCAACTCCATGGTCAATATTGAGATTAGATCATTCAACTGAAGGGAAACAAGCTATGTAGGGGGATAGTAACATTGGAAAGTATTATCATTTTTGATGACCAACTAAAATGTGAGAAGAGGAGGAAATATTCAATTTGGTGCCATCTGCTATGACAAGCTCTTGAAATCTGATAAGGTCTACTCACCATATAAAGTTAAATAATTCATTGATTTAAGTAGATGGTATGATGACATCTTTACAAGGATCTATAAAGACCTTAGAAGATTTTACCCAAGCTTATCATAGCATATGAATGAACTTGACCCTAATACTAGGCTACTCAAGAAAAAATAGAGGCCAATTAATTTGAATCTTGAGTCCCTAATGAGGATGAAACTCTCAAATCTCATTTATTCCAGCATAATATTTCTAATTAAACATTCCTCATGAGTGGCCAATCTAGTCCCAATGTGAAAAAATAATAGAGAGATCCACTTATCCATAGAATTTAGGGACATAAATAAATTATCCCATAAATATAACTACCCCCTCCCTTTAATGGAGAAAATTCTACAAAAAGTTGTAGGCACATAAAGGTTTTCACTGATGGATAGTCATCCAAAATATAACTAGGTTCTTATATAGGAGTGTGATTAATTCAAAACTAAATTCACCACTAACTATGGAAGCATCACATATAAAATGATTCCCTTTGGTTTGAAAAATGTAGGAGATAAGTTATAGATATCCATGGATATGGCATTCAAGTTAATCCTCAATAATATCATATTAGTTTACCTTGATGACATAACTATTTTATTAAAATGCACAACATATCATTTGGGTCACCTAGAACAAGACTTTGAAAAATGTTGAGAATTAAGTATCTATTTACCCCCAAGAATATACATATTCATATTGTAGGAGGAAAAATCATAAGACACATCATCTCAAAAGAGGGACTTTTAATTGATCCAGAATGAGATGAGGCTATTCTAACACTCCCTCTCCTAGGTCATAAGAAGAGTCTCCAAAACTTCTTGGGGAAAATAAATTTTGTCAAAAGTTTTGCGTTTATTTTCACAACTCTAATCAAAATTGATGAAAAAATCATGAAGAGGAATGTTGTATTTTAGTAGACCTAGGAAGGATGATGAAATTTTGAGGCCATAAAATGTGCCATAATAGAAGCTCCTACATTGACAAACCCATATTATGGTAAAAATTTCATACTTTATGCATTTTTTGGAGCTGAGGGAATCTCAAATATTATTACACAATATAACAATGATCAATTAGAGTAGTTGATGCAGAGGGTAAACACAAGTATCTCTCTTTTAGTCTTATTTCAAGAATCACACTTTAAGAATGGTTGATTAGTTCATTGACCAATCATTGGTTTGAAACACATTGTTTGGATTTAATTATTGTAGACAATTTAATCATGTTACTTAGAACCATTTATAACTCATCACTAAAAGAAAAAACTCCCCAAAGCATTAAATCACTCCTTGAACAACTATGCCTACTCAAAACACAGTCTTATAGCCTTTTTAAGGCATTTCTACATGGTATGGAATACTAAGATCTCCTTCTAAATTTTTCACCTTCTCTAGATACCCTTTATGGCCTTATTTAAGTCTACAATTTTTTTACTAGAACTCAATCCTTAAACCCCTTTCCAAGGTACTTTTAGGTCTTAGATTAGCCCTTTTAGGTCTTATAGGACCCTATTTATACACAATTCTTTCTAATAGTATGAAAATGTAGGTCATCACCAAACCAAATTTAAAATATCTTAATAAACATCTATATCTAGCTAATGGACAAGTTTTGAAAGATTACACTAGTTGAAAAGTTTTATACATGTAAATTTTCCTTAAAACCCTAGTTTATGGTTAACAGAGTCTGTCATAGGCCGAGAAGGGTTATATCTCCTCATTGAGATTTGAAAAAGTTTTTAAAGACTATTGAGATTATTAAAGGTCTATATACATTTTATACACCTTCTCTAATTTTTAGATATCAATTTGGAGGTCTCTAATAAATGATTTACTCTAAAAATTTTAACTTGTATGTGTGTTCCTACAGGCTAAGTTACTCGACAACCCTTATTTATTTTTTCCCAAATTGTGTTAAGGTTTAAAAATATATAATTTATTTATATAGTTATAAATAACCTCTCTACTCATTTCCTAAGTCATTAAATCTCATTTATTTTCCTCTATCCACTTTTATCAAGAGTTAGGTCATCACTGTGTAAGAATATGCAATCTACATAAGTTTTGAACATAAAGATTATTGAAATACATGTAAAAATGAATATAAACTACCAAAAATTTCAATAATAGTTAATACAGTCTTACAAATCATGATTACACTCCTAAATAACCTTTCAAAAGTTCTTTTCTTACACAAATGATGGTTTTTTAGACCATTTAAGTACAAAGATATAGAATACAGAGTATACCAATAACTCTACCTAACAAAGAATTTTCCATCCATCCTCTTGACCATAAAATACATTTCAAATTAATCTATTATAATTATATGACAATTTTATACTCAATACATATATCGTAATATCACATACATAGGTTTCCATTTCACAAGATAACTCAATTTTCAAGAACTTAAGAATGACAATGAAAGCAAGGTCTATAAGGAGTAGTTACCAAATTAAATAAACTTATTGTTTATTTATTTTTGGGTTTAAAATTTAGTTTTAATTTTAATCTAATCACTTCAATCTATTCTTACAAGACATTTACAAGTATTTTTATAACTCAATAACTAGATAACTACCTTAACTTCATACCAATGATCAGTAACAAGAACATTTTCATCTTGGCACAATCAACTAGATTGATTGTCCATAAAAGTGTGACCAATGGCCCATGGTAAAGGTACATAATGTACTTATTAATTATTATTAACCATATACATATTAAAAACTTATTGATAACCTCCTAAAACACCCATTCTAGACTAAATAATTCAAATTTTCAAATAATGGAAAAAGGTAGGAAAATGCCACTATGAATCTAATTAAAATTATAAAGACATCCTAAGACTATTTATCAACCTAAAATTACTATAATGAATCCCTAATGACTCAAATCATAAAAAATAAACTAATGTGTATAAATTAGTGATTATCCTACATTAGTAGCCTATTGACTTCTTTATTCAGGTACTCAAGGATTATGAGTTGTGCTAAAAATTTATTGAGAACCATACACTCATGGTAATAAGAGTGATAATTAAATTCATTCAAAGGCTCTATAATAACAAGATCCATCTCATGGTCTTTCACTCAAGTATAAAGGAGTTCTTACTTAACAAGGCCATTAGTGAAAAGAGAGCCAATTGAGTCATAAAGGTGATGGAATATGACATAGACATCTAAATCACTAAGCTAGTGTGAGGAAAATCACTCTATGAGATGATAGAAAAGGATGTGAATAATGAATAACATGAATTTTTTGAACTGCATGAGATATAACCAAAAGACAAAGGTGCCCCAACAAACTAGACTTAGAGAATAAGGATCTTCCTTTAAACCAACATAAATATGTAGGACTTGAATAAATCCAATCATAAACACTTTAGATTACAAAACCATTCCTTATATGTGCATTTCAAAAGAGATATAAATTGAATCCTCATGTAATGCATAGATCAAAATTAGGTAAATAGGATCATATAAGAGTTTCATGATGGATCATTAGGAGGCTATTCCTCATCCAAGATCACTACAATTAAAACAAGGTGAGATAGTTATTATTAAACAAATGTATTAAAATATGCACATGAATGGGTGTGAGGATGCACCAAGTATGAATTCATTATAAAAAAGAAAAAATTAGCAACCCTACCCTACACCCAATACAAGCTAATCATCCCTTTATACAGTGGGGCCTAGACTTCATCGACATGATAATCCACCATCAATAATTAGACATAAATGGATCCTCAAAGTAATTTACTACTTCACAAGGTAGATGGAGGAAATATTTCTCAAATAATCTAATGATATTTTCATTATGGATTTCTATGAAAGCAATTTGTAAGATTTGGTGTCTCAACTGCTATTATCTCATATACTGCAATAGCTTTCCTTGAATCCAAGATCAACAAATGGGTAGTTAGGCATAACATTCATCTTAGCACCTCCTCAAACTATTACCCCTAAGGTAATGGTTTGGATAATTTAACTAATAATAAATTAGTTTTCATCATCAAGTAAACCATGAAAGATAATCTATGACCCTTTTATACCAAGCTCAAGATAACCTTTTTGGTAGATCAAATAACATTGAAAAAAGTGTTATGGAATTAACCCTTCATGTTAGTATATGGAAAGAAATAAAGGTTTACCACATCACTTGAATTACCTTTGATGGATCTATCTCATCAATTGGAAGTATGTGAAAGTGAACCCATGATAATATGGTTAGTCAAGCTAATAGAGATCAAACAATTCAAGGTACAAGCCTTGTGCGCTATAGATCCTCAATAAGTGCAAACCAATAGAACATTTAATATTAGAGATGATGACAAAAGATTAATTGATGGATACTTGTTACTCAAATGAAATATGGATAGAAGAAAGTCTAAAAAGCACAAAAAGATTGAATTTATATATAGCGGCCCATATACCATAGTCAGTTATAAGCAAATTAATCCATATTAGCTTATAAGACAAAAAATAGAAGTGCTAACTATTTATATCAATGGGATTAACCTCAAGAAATATTTATAATGATCATGAACTCCCTTGTAAATAATAGTTTAGATGTTTTAATTTAATAACTGCCACACACACATGATGTTGTTTAGAGTAGTTCTTTTCCTCTAAGAACTTGTGTCATTTGATGCATTTTTTTCATTATTTGCTCTTTTGGAAGGTATCTCAGTTTTTTATAAGTTCAAGTGGGATTATTGTACCTAATACTAATCAAGAGAATTAAGAATAAGGGATTTTAGGTGATTCCATTCCTAATGGATTACTTCAAGGCTATTAAATTCCCACTTAATAGGCAAAAGGCCTACATAGGTAACCAAAAGTGTTGAATTTCCAAGTCACCCCTTTCGTAGGTTTTAAAATCATAAGGACCACACAATAGGTTTTGTGTTTGTGTAGTACCAATTTTTCTTAAATACAATCTATGCACAGACACTTCCCATCAATGTCCACACTTAAAAATAAGCTCAAGTTCACACATCAATAGTAGGATTAATATGAAAGAGGCCCAAAATTAAGTATTGATCTATGCATATAAATATTTCTTAATTTATGACCCATGTAAATATATTTCACTAAATCAACATGACTTATAAATCAAAACAAGTGGCTCTCCCCAACTTTAAGAAGTGAAAGAGACTAGTGTGTAGGAAAGGATTCTAGATCATGAAGAACACACTAAAGATATTAAATAATCTATAAAATCTCATTAAAATACTTCCTCAAACTCAAATAATTAATTCTGAAGCCAAATCATAAAGTTTCACATATGTGCCCTTATAAAACACATACTATAATTTCAATTTCACACCATCCCCTTTATTTTCTGACACAAAATCTGGATGAAGGCATACATTGAAAAGACCATACAAAGAGAATAATAATATAAAAAATTGGAGTGTTTTGAATTTAAATATAATATCTCCCATAAAACCCTTTACAAAATAAGAACTACATTGTGTAACCAACTCTCTACACAATCTTTAATATGCACCCTTTGTGCAAAATGTACTTAGTTATCTATGTACCACCTACATGAGACTATACAAAGAAGGGAGTGTGCATGGACTAATGCACATATGTTCCCAAATGTGGACATGATTAATAACTACATTAGTTATTTAAGATTATGAGGTAGAACCTAAAGATACACCTACATAGTCCCACATCAATAGGATAGTCTAAGTGGATTGACAAGTGATCACCATAAATGATGATGGTAGTTAAGTTGGATTGTCTATCAAGGGGGACCAAATTACAATATAATTAAATTTAAGGTATATTTTAGTGTGTTAGAACATGATCACATGCCACCCTTAGTTTCCTATATGTATTTCATTCTCATATGCACATGTGAATCCTCAAGTGATCTTCCCACTACTTCCATGATAAAATTGTTAGATATAGGTTGAACAAAAATGTATTATATTAGTAATTTAAAATACTTTTCTTCTCCTAATCAATATTTATCTCTATATTACACTTACAAAATAAAGTTCTTACCTACCACCTCTAATGTTAAATTGATTATGCAGAGCCTTGCTCAGTGATATATAAACCCTAAATTTTATTGTAAAAAGAGTTGACATTTTAATCATTATAATTCTACCAAAATTTTCCCTCTAAGATCCCTCTCTTGGTATAAAAAATATCTACCTACTCAAATTTTTATTATTTCCTTAGACCTTGAAATTAATAAGAATTGATTTGCTTTCTTCATGCTCTATGTTATATGTGCATTCTTGGTTGTTAATCATTGTTTATGGATGTTGTACCTCTCATTATCATCCTCCCATCACACCTCTGCATAGAACCAAAAGTCCCTTATAGTTTCATGTAATATATACATGGGTCTATGTAGGAATTATATATGGACCATTTACTTCCCTTCTTAATGTTGCATTGTTTTCCCTTACATACATTCAAAACACTTATGTAGTGTGCCTGGTTTGAAGTTTTTGCATTCAATATGTTAGTTTTATCATATCATTAAGAGGGTGAGTTTCTCACTCTACTCTTGGTGTATCAATTTTTAAATTCCATAAACCCTATTACCTTTTCTCTCCCTTTTCCCTTTGTCATGTTTAGGTTTAATGCTAGCTATAGATTTCATTCTACTCTTTGTAGGTTTGCACACTAGTCTTAAATAAGGTTGATATATAATAAAATGAATCTGGCCTACTATGGGGGTTTTTCCCAAGGAGTATAAGAGTCCCACACCATGGGGGATTATCCCATTTTTACAATGAAACACTGAATCACTCTCTAGTAAATAACTCCAAGGTGTTAGGCACAAAAGATACGTGCACAATCAAGCTCAAGATACATTCACATGTGGGTGCATATTTTGAGAGATAACAAGTAGGTTTACAAAAATATTAGTATGATAAAATGTTTTATTCATGATAATATCATAATCTAAACTAAGATATAAATATTATGCATATAAACATAATGTATACAAGCCTTTTGGCAATGGGAATTTTTTAAAATATGAAGGCAAATCCATGATATGCATTTTCCAAGTGTATAATAATGAGGTGTTAATTTATAAATAGTGTTTATATCTCCCCCCCCCATTTAATATAGTAATGAAAATTCTAGTTTAAATGAAAATAAATGTGTACTAAGGTGTGTATAATACACCTTTTCTTTTTCTGATCCCAATTTGATTACTTTTCTAGTGACTAATATAAAACAAAGAACATGTTCTAATATATAATCAATACATATAATATGAAATCAAAATCATTAACATGATTTAAATTGAAAGAGATCAAGTTTTAGGAGTACACCTATGTATCGATGAAACCTCCATGTATTTTGGTAATTTGATTTGGAAAGGTGTATCATTAAAAATATTTAGAGATTTGATTAAGACAAATATAAAATCTATAATATGCATATATATAGAGAGATATAGAGAGATTAGAGGACACATTCCCCCAAATTTAGATAAATTTGAGTCTCCACTTAGTAGTTTAGATTAGCTCAACCATGCAACCCAATCATAATTATAACTTGGTGAGCATGAGTGAAACAAGTTAACTGACACTATAAATCTACCAATGTTGTGGATTTTTTTTTCACATCTAAAAGAAAAGATAAAATAGAATACATATAAATTAATTTATTCAATAAGTGACCAAAATACTAATAAGAGTCTAATTTAAATCCTAAAAGAAATGCTTAAAAATAAAGTGATTCAATTACCTCCTCTACATCCTATAAAGAGATACAAATACTATTTTGTATATCATAGAATGAATGGGAATCATACATATTTTCAATTAGAATTAAATAAAAAATTCAAAGTTTCAAAGATAATATTGATATTATCACTGATACATCACTCAAGAAAACCACTCACATTATGAGTACTTTTCCTAAAACATAATCACTAAAACAAAAAATATGGTTACCAAAAGATAAACTCAAAGCAATAAAATCATCAAAAGAATAAATAAATAGGGAATACTAATGGATTAAAAACCACTAAGAGTGGGGGTGGGGGGGGGAGGGGTCACTCAATGTCCTAAAAAAAATCCTTTCTTTTCACTTAACATGATTAACCTTTAAAACAATATAGAGATTAGGTAATGAATAAAAAACCAATCACATAAACATGAAGCAATATATCAACACATGAACATAAGAGATATGTGGGAAACACTCATGGATGATAAAAACACTAAAACATAGATTTTTAGATATTACTATTAAACCATGAATCAACATCTCGTGACGTAAAAACCCCATAAGGAGTACTAACCCCTTATTAAATAAGTACCAAATCAATGAGTCCTTTATCAATCTCCAACTTGTAAGGAGGCACCAAAACCATATGTTACTCATCACCAACTCAATAAATTCAAGGAAAATTATTCCATCTTCAACATGAAAGGCAACATCCAATCCCTCTTGACTAAGCACTATGTTATCCAAGAGAACTTGATCACCTCAAGACACCTTATTGCTCAACCAATAGATAATGACCTCTTTTTTAGCTCCTTTTTTTCTTTATTTATATTAAAATCACATTCATATATTATTAAAAAATATATCATGTATCTCTTATGATCTCTTAATATACAATAAACTCATTTAACTATTCTCAACATTATACCCGTCTCAAAATAACCTCTAAGATTCTTCACTCAATCATACCTCTTATTAGGCCTATTAGGTCAACTGACCTTGCTCATCATATTTATAAAATTTTAAAGATATTAATGACTAATACTATGCTACCTTTTTATGGTATAAATTTCCTCCTTATTATCCTCAAGGTTTTCTATTATTTGATTGCACTCTAATATCCTTTTCTACTTTAAATATACCTATTATGCCTTGTATTTATACCAATCACTTAGGTCATTCACACTCTTGGTCAATGAGGACATTAATCTCTTAGTTTTAGAAACAAAAAATGATTAATAACATTTTAAACATAATAACCAATCAAAAAATGATGTCCATTAGGTTGGCTAAACCCATTTAGACCTCAATCTTTTTCTAGACCTACTTAGAGACCTAACACATTAGGTCTATCTTTTCCACGGAATAACTGAGACCACTATGACCTACAAATCCATCAAAAACTAATAAAAATTTTCTAAAAATTTATTTTAAACCATAAATTATCTCATACATTCTCAAATTGTCACACATCCTTTGCTTACCTCATGAAAGCTCTATTAGGCATTAAAGACTTATTAGGCTTATTACCCCAAAAAAACATTGATTGCAAAGATATAGCTCAAACATCCTACATAAAATATTTAAAGGAAAAATATAAATATGGATGTACAATTTATTACCTAAAGGTTATAATAAAATCCATTAGACACCATCACTCAAGCTCCGAACACATAGAAACACTTATACAAAAAGGCTCACTTTGTTATGCCTACAAGTTCCAAATAATAATAGAGAATATTTGACCATTAAAAATTTTGTAGATAATTTTAAAAACCTAAAATTAATGATTAATATCCCATGTAAGATATAATACATCACCACTTTTTTTTTTACTTTCAAATTAATCAAAATGGCACCAAAACATCAAACTCACATATAAAAAACTGCCTGTAGCTCCAAAAAGATAGTCCTTAAGAATGTTATCATTAACACGTTTAAGGGAACTTAAATGAATTATAATTAAAATTATAGTTACTATGTGACATATAGAGCATCATAAAATATATATATCATTGGTTTTAGTGTAAATCATTACTCTTATAGACCAATTTGTTAAGCTTCTCTTTCACAGTTCTAACACAACCAAAAAAGCCATTTTGGCTTCCATTTATCAAAACATTAAAGTGAATATAAACCTTAAATAAATAACTAATATGTATTTTATCTCATAAAATAATAATTATATTAATTATATGCATCATATATGTGTATATATCCTCCAACTCATCAATCTCACTTACTCAAAAGAATCATTTTGCTTTGTGAACCAATCATGCTGAACTCGCATTCCAAAACCTATGTAGATATAAAGAAGAAGTATTTATTCATGATTATTATCCTTATAATTAGTTATAAAAACTAAAAACACAAAGTTACATAGGTCTAATGTAAAATATAGAATGTATAGACCAATCTCTTAATCTTACACTTTCACTGTCTCATCTTCACTAGACAGGTCATCTTGGGAACACCATTTTCAATATTTCAAATGATATTAATAAAAATAAAAAAATATATTTAAATGAGTTATATGTATTTATGAAAAATTTAAAGTAATTTTATTCATTACTAATCCACTAAAACATATCCCTAAACTCATTCTCACTCTTCCCTATTTTTTCTCACTGTCTTCACTATTTGACTTTCATTGATAGGCCACCTTCCATGACCAGCTTAATGAATTAAAAGTCTCAAAATTTCTTCTCCAATTATTTTCATTCTTTGACCTGGTCAACCCTTCCTACTATACCAAATTTTTGAGAAATAAGTGATTTTATCTAGTTTCCACTCACTCATCTAGCAGACCAATTCAACGTAGAGGTATTTGGGAGAGTCATATACATGTCACAATCATAATAATATCCTTAAAAAAATATTTTGGGCACTCAAAAACAAAATCTTCACCATTGGGTCACTATAAGGGTTTTATGAGGGTTTAAGACTTATTTCCATTCTTAATATCTATTTATACAACTATGTCCCTCAAACCAACTCCTAATTCTTGGAAAAAAAATTACGACCCTTTGACATCTCTCCCTAAGATTTCAAATTCCCATGTAATAGTCACACATGCCAACAAGCATCAAAAGTTCCTTCTCGGGTCTTCATCTCTTTATTTTGCACACACAAGAGATGTTCAAACTCATTTACATGTTTTTTATTTCATTTAAGGACCTAAAAATTCATGAAAACTATTAAAATAAACTTTTAAATATATTTCAATGCTTATTTAACCATTTTTACCTTATAACCTAAACCTCATTCTTGATTTGGTCACATTTTATTTCTTTGCACTTTAGGCTCTTGAGCTACAGATCATATTAGGCCTAGAAATAGACCCTCTAGCTATTTTTATAGCACTTTAAACATTATTAGCATTTTAAAATAAATTATCAAATGATGTAACACTACATCACATCCTTCATATGTTTATGCACATCCATATCAACATCACCATGCCTTTATAAGCCATATTCATGTATAAGAACTAGTAAACCTACTAGGCACCATACAACTTTAATAACTTCAAGACACCTATTGTAGATCAATACTCAACTCAAAACATTTTTTATAGGATATAGAAAATATGTCATCATTCTCCTTTGACCAAGACTTCTCAAACCATATAGGTCTATTACCAAGACTTGACTAACCATCTCTTCACCAAGATAAAACTAGGCTTCTCAATACACCTTGTTCATAAAGACTTGTTTCTTCAATAAATGATAATATAATAATAAACACTTAAACACAATCAAAACTCTCTTTATTATGATATTTCATATAAATACAAATCAACATTGATCATAAGCTTATAATATAATAATACTATGTTAAGACCTTATGCAAAAGTGAATGACCTACTGGACCATGCTTCTTCATAAGAGCACCTCTAGGACACCAATGAAAATCACAAAAATTTAAAAGAAATGAAAACATTAATGCCTCAAACACAATAACAAGAACATAACTCAATAATATCCCCCTTTTCCATTGATGGAAAACACTCAAACACACTAGATTATTCTCTTTTCCTCAACCTTGATCTCCCCAAACTGGACTTTCTCCCAATCTCATCTTTCTCCCCCTTTGACATTAAGGATAAAGGGTCATCTCTAACAAAAAATATTGATCCTTAGACTCAAAAAAACTAAAAACACACTTTTTATCTTCAAACAAGATTACACTTCTTTTTACTAAACCAAACAGAAGCTCACCTCACCTTAGGCTCATATTTATTGAAGTAGATAACTTATTAATCACAAAGCTACAAAGGTCTTCCTAATACCATTATCTCCTTTCAAGTTTTCCCAAACCATCATAGGCATTCATACACATGAACATCGCTCTTTATTGATTGATATCTAGTGATACATAAAGAAGTAATTTTTTTTTATAAAGCATCCTTTTATAAATTTTAACCATCTTCAATAACCAAAAACTCAACACACAAGTATAAGGAAACTAAGAAGCATCTTAGAAACATTCTCCCCCTAACACCATGCATACCATTTTTAGATGAACTTAGAGGACACAACTACTCACCTTATCCTTAACATGATTGAAACCAATTAATCACACTCAAAAAAATCATTAAGGCATCTCACCTTCACATCCACTAAAGAAAATTTCCTTGTCTTCACAATTTGAACTCATAGAATGAGTCATTATTACTCTCAAGCTAGTACCACTTTCTTAACATAGATCTATAGATATCAACTACCAAC